>PVIR01007047.1:0-62883 GCA_004026965.1 Petromus typicus
TCAGTTTGTTAACTGTAAGAAATAATTATCATACCAACCAAGGAATGCCAAACTGTATGTCTATAAAACTGTGAACATTTGGAAGAATTTTTCCTAATTATGAATTTTTCTTAAGGATGCTTCTGGGATTGGTACCATGGGAATTTTAACAAAAATACTTACCCCCAAAAAGCATCAGTTAAATAATGAATTTTACTGAATAATCGGGGCAAGGATTTTGAGATGAATACAAGGCTGGGAACCGTGTTTTAAAAAAATTAAAAGCAGATAATTAAACCAATAACGAATTCACATTTCTCAGCTTCCTGACTTAACCCTCATTTATGTATTCATGCAGGAAAAAAATTGAGATTTTTAAGGTCAGTCTATGTTTCTTCAAAATGTGACCAAACAAAAAATTGAAATAAGTTAATTTTCTGGGAAGTTTGAGTATTTATAGATTGTCATGTACGTGAGGCTGCTGTCCAAAGGGCACATCTGGGCAGCTGCATAGCAAAGGTTTATGCAAGTTTTCTTCATTCCCCCAAGAAATGCCATCAGTCAAGTGTCTTATTTGTAACGTCCATTGTTTGTAAAGTAAGATAATATATTTACAGAATCAAATGATTGAAGTCTACTGTGGTTTTTGTTTTTAAGGAATAAAAATAATCATAGGAGATAGGAAAATCTGATTTTTCAAAGATTGAAAATGTACCTAAGAAAACTGCTGTAATTTTAAAGTTAAACATATCAAAACAGAATGCTGACATTTCTATCAGGCCAGGCCTAGAAATATGCTAGCGTCAAATCTCTGGTACAGAGTAAGTGTATAGGTTCAGAAGTGATAGTTATTTCTTCTTCACCATAAATCAAGTATTCTTTGATATCTGCATGTAGAAAAGTTACTATAGTGCATTTCAGAGATCACTGACAGCACTAGGAGCAGTGACTGCCTTCTAACTCCATTTAGATGCTGTTCAGTGGGGACAGCTTCTCTGCAGCTATGCCGCATACTATAAATGAGTTGATCTGTTTTTTCCTGTAAGTCTATTTCACATATTAGTAAGTGATTCAACTTTCTATTGTGATATGTGATTTGGAATTAGAAATGCAAAAGTGAAGATCTTTTTTCTCCTAAGCTGAAACCTCCAAATTTAGTTTATTTGGGATGTTTTTCATTCATTTGAATGTATCATATTTTCTTGTAGAATTTAGGAATAAATATTTTATATGTGTGTTTTAGGGGAAGGTGCAACCAACAGTGTTCACTCAGCTTTGCATATACCCGACCGCAGAGTGGAGCTAAAAGACAAAACGGATGTGTCTGACAAATGTAAGCTAATGGCGATGTATGCTAAGCTTGTGCCCAAGGAGAGATATAACCTGAAGAAGTCTCAAAACACAGCCATGAGATCTGTTTATATTCTAGTGCTCTGAATGACAAAACAAAGATATATTTCTTACACCGTGCAGGTGGCTAACTGCCAGTTTTGACCCACAAAGCTTCGTGGTCACACAGAGAACTTGTGTCCTGGAGCATTTCGAGTGGCAACGCGGTTCCGCCTCAGTCCTCGGCTCTGAAGGCGACGCTTCCACCTTGGTGCAGACAGGCCTGTGCTGGCTGTTGTCACCAGCTCACATGGGTGTCCATAGATGGTGTGCTGTGTGTGAGCATTTTCTGACAAGAGCAGATTATATAGAGTGACTGACTCAGAAAGGCAGAGAGACATGACTTCACTCACTCCTGCACAGGGGCAGATAACATCCACCCGAGCAGACAGACGTGTCAGGTCTTTATATTCTAATGGAATTTAAAAGGGGTCTTTTTGAGGAATGGCACAGGTAAGACATGTTTCTAAAATACACAGAAATACTCATTCTGATTGCCACAGAGGAAAACATGGACACTTATGTAACACATATGTAGGCAGAATTGCACGATCAGTTAGTAAATTTTCATCGGTAGATGTTGAGGAAAATATTGATTTCAACTACTAGAAAAGATAATGCTGCTCAGTAAAAGCCGATATAGGGTGAAGGCATCATTGCTAAAATAATATATTTTTCATACTGCACAAACAACTGGGTTGGGAGTTTCATTGTAAGTAGTTAGTGTATGAACTCTATCAAAACTTCAGACAGGTTCTCATGACCTTCCTATGTAACACAGTGAAACATTATTGTTGCTGTAGCATTGAGCAGCTTCAGGCACTGAATTGTATTTTAAGGATCAATATCAGCCATGACTAGAGGTTCTACTTGCATCTAGGGCAGCATTTTTACTAATGGTATAAATAAAAGCATGGATGACACAATCATCAGATTGTTGAACTTTTTAAAGAAGTAATTAAGGGCTGAGGATTTAGCTCAGTGGTGCTTCTACCTGCCTTGCAAGCTCTAGGTCATGAATTAGATCCTTGTTACTGGGAAAAAAATAAAAGAAGAATTGATTCCTTTATCAGACAAGATTAGGTGCATTCAGAGTGGTATGGCCATAGGCTAATTTCTTTATCAGATAGAGAGAAATGTATGGCCATAGGCTAATTTCTTTATCAAATAGAGAGAAATAATGTCTAATAAACAATTGGATTTAGGAATTATCAAATCAAATACAAAGTTATATGAGATTTTAATTTGTATCACGCAGTTTACATATATACATTAAATATTTGAAATGTACACAGGTCAGTAGCAGATTCCAAAGATCTGTAATGTGCTAAAAAAAGGAGAAAAAATGACAATGACGTTCAGATTATCATAAAAAAGTAATTCTTTACCCGGGGATTTACCTCAGTGGTTGCGGCACCTATCTTTCAAGCTCAAGATCCGGGGTCAGTCCCCAGAAACCACATACAACAATATCAGGCATGGTGGCCCACACCCCCCAACAATCAGTACTACGTACCACAGTGCCGGGTGTGGTGACTCATGACTGTAATCCCAGCACTGGAGGGAGAGGCAGGAGGATTGCAGCGAATTAGAGACCAGCTTGGACTACATAGTGAGACTCTGTCTCAAAATAAAAAATAAAATAATAAAGATAAAGAAAATAGAAAGAAAAGAAAAAGGGGGGAGGTGAGAGAGAAGACAGGGTGAGATTGTCCTATTGATTTTTCCCTGTTGGTTGATTCCGAAGTAGGTTGAATGCTAGAACGAGAGGATACTGGCTCTCAGTAGGCAGAAAATCCACTGTGTATCCTCATGAGGGTTCACCCTGTGGGTATGTAGGGAACCCTCCTGAGAAGGGGGATTCTGTGCCAGGCCAGAGCTACATTAACTTAAGACAAATCCTCAAGAAATATAAAGTTCCACTCTTGGGCACACTTGTAAACCACCGTGTGCAGTGCACTGGAGAAAGCACGTTCCTGATTCTTTGTCTTGCAAGAGACAGAAAGTTGCTCCTAGACATACTGAAGATAGTAAACTTCCTAAGCTTCTCCTCAGGATTAATTTTGCCAATTTTCTGATGATACGAAGGCCACATGCATTCAGTAGAGACCACGCTTTGAATTGGAACTTGGATCTTCCCCAAGCTGGGAAAGTGAAGTATAATACTTTCTTGGGATGCCAGCCAGCAGCAGAACCCACAGCTCCCCTCCCTGTTTGCTGTCGTGGAGGTGGGCATCCAATGCCTCCCTGGACACAGAGGGATGAACCCTCACATCAAAAAACCTGGCGACATTTTTATGAGAAAAAAACAAAATATTCCTATAGCTGGAAGATGAGAAAGGAAAGAGACAGGAGGGAGGGGAAAGGGAAAAGAGCTAACAAAGAGGAATGCATGAGGAAAGGGGGCAGGAGTTTGGGGAAATTACAGGAAGTCTGGGTAATTAGATAAACATCATGCCTGCGAAGTAGTTGGTACAGCTGAATAGAGAGGCCCTGGCTGCCTTTTGAAGGAAGTGGAAGTTTATCTTGTTGCAAAAACAAAGTGTGCTGAGGTTGCAGGCAGGAGCTATCAGATTTCCCTGAACCACTGGGAGCCACTGTGTGTGGAATCTCAGCTAAAGGACAAGCCCAGGATTGGGCTTTAATATTGACCACTTGTGGACTCTGAGCAAAACAGGGGCTACCGTAAAATGACATTTTTACAGAATGTGTATCAGAGGAAGAAGACACAGAGAAAGAAGAAGAAGCCAGACATGAATGTCCTGGGGAGAGCACCAGGATGGGCAGAGATGAGAAGCCCCTGGGTGGACCTTGACCTGTCTCTGAAGGAAGGATCACATTTCTACATGGAGAGGCAGGAACATCCTCACAAAGGCATTAGAATAAAATGGACCAGGATGAGGCAGAATGTTTAAGAATTTGAGTCTCCTTAACAAAAGAAATCATATCATCCTTAAATTAAATATCACTTTTTATTTAAATGTACGTTAAACTCCCATTGTCTTGCATAAAATTTTCTGATGGCTTTAGCATGAAAGTTCCACTGTCATCCACCACACTGTCACCCACGTTTGACACTGCTCACCTCTAAGACTGCTCTCGGCTGTCCGTCTTTCTCTTGTTCCTTCTTCCTACCCCAGGGCTTTTGCACTGACTATTCCTTCAGGACTATCAGATTGCACCTGAGTGGCTCCATCTCATCTTAATGAATTTAGCTGAGATTCAACTCCTGAGATACTGTCCTTGTTACTCCAGTTTCTCACTTGTGTTTGCCTCTTTTGTCTTCTCCACTGCATTTGCTATTCTCTGATTTTATTATTCATTTCTTATTAGATTCCTCACTGCAAATAACAGAAAATCAAGAAAACCTTCCTTGGGCCAGAGATTTAGGTCAGTGTTTCTGGCACCTGTCTTGTAAGCGCAAGGACCTGAGTTAGATCCTCGGTTAACCACATACAATACTGGGTGTAGAGACTCAGCAGCAATCAGCACCACATACCACGGTGCCGGGCGTGGTGGCTCATGCCTGTAATCACAGCACCCGGGAGGCAGAGGCAGGAGGATTGCTGTGATGTGAGTTGGAGGCTGAGCTCAGGGCCAGCCTGAATACAAAGTGACACCCTGTCTTAAAAAAAAAAAAAAGATAACCTTCCTTGTCGAGGGCAGATGCCTTCTCAGAGGTTACATTCCTTCCTTGCAACAGGATTGTATCTGTTTTAAATTTTAGATAATCCTTGAAGAAAAGTGTGTTCTTTTGACTCTATATTGAATTTGGGTCAATGTTTTCAAATGTCAGGGTCAGTGCTTTCACTGATGAAGCTGGCACGAACTCACATGTCACCAGAAAAAGCTGGAAACCACATGTATTATTATATGATACACATGTATGTTATTGGGCACAGTATGTGATTTTATTTCAGACTCATCAAAATCCTTAAGTATGTGATGCATAAAATGTCATGATAGTGGTTGCATCTTGGTCAGAAACACACGATACTCTATTCAATTCCAGGAACCAGCAGCCATATGGTACATGTTTAAGAGCTAGCTCGCTCTATGTTTGGACTGTGCACTAGTAAGGATACCTTCTTGAGACGGGAGACACATAGTTGCAAGGGGGAGAAAACCTGTGTGAAATCCTGGTAGGATGAAAGCTTTCCATTTTACACATGGAGAAACAAGGCAAATAGAAGGAATGACATTATGCCCAAGTAATACATGGAATTTTGATTCCTATCAGTGTGTGCAAAGCCTAAGGTCTTCCCACAGCCCTCCCCACTTGCCTACTAGAAAGTGGTTTGTTTTATTCCAGTAACATGATCTTCCCTTTCCTGACTCTGTGCCCAGCTCCAAATAAATTGGTCATAACACCAATGTACTCAACTAGGGATGCAGCTGGAGAAGCTGTATTGTAGATAGGTTCGCCAGTCAGCAAATAAAAATACAAGATCCTCTTCTAAATTTAAACTTTCAAAAGACAACAAAAACTGTTTAGAATAGTTGTACTTTGTGTGTGGTGGCATGGAGGGTATGTGTATAAAGATGAATGCATTATTTATATCAAATTCAAATTAATTCAATGTTGAGTATTTTATCTTGTGACGCTCATAAGGCCATGAGCTCAGTGCGGAGTGACTAACTCCACAGAGACCCATTTCCATCTCATCCTCCAACCCATGCAGCTGCATCTGGGCTGTGAGGAGAATAACTCATGTTTAGCCACAGAGTGAGCACAATTAGTGGTGAGTGAGCAGAAGCACAGGAGTAACTGCAGGGCGTCAGAAGGGAGCTGATGAGAACTGGGAAAAATAGTCCTCAGCCGCTCCACATTATCCCTTGGCTTCTCTGGTTGTTGGTCAAGGCAAAGGCAGCCTGCAAGCACACTGGTTCTCCGCATGAGGGCTCCAGCTGTCAGGACAATCAATGAGTGTTCCCATGCCAAGTACTCATTGCAAGCAGAAGAGCTCAACACCTCAGAAAGGCAACTTCAGAAAGCAAATGGCAACTCATTCACCTCATTTGTCAGCTTTTGACTAAGAAAATAACTTTAACTTACCAGAGGATACAGTTCCAGGCTATATTAATGAAGTGATAACAACAGCTAAGTTTTAATGTCTGTTTGTTTCCCTGTTACATTCAGGGTGCATTTCTCAGCTTCAAACGCATATAAACAGTTTCCATTCTAACCTAACCAGCCTGAGTCAGATGACAGACGACAGGCTTACAGATCCCATATCAACCATCTGGAAAACACTGCCAAGACCGTGCCAATATGCCCTGCCTCAAGCCCCGACGCCTCTCTCTATGAACGTTCTCATTCTATTTTCTGTGAATACGTTAAAGTTCTGCCTAGTGAACCTCTTTTAAGCCTCTCTCTGACAAGACTTGATAATTATTTTTCCCTGACAAAAGTCAGCAAACCTCCTCCATGGATCAGACCAACTGAGGTCCCCATAGCCTCTCTGGAACCCACCTTGTAACAATTGTCTTAAACTCTTTGCTACCTTGTGTGTGTCATGTTATTTCTCTGCTTCAATACCTGTTCATCATCCCTGTCTTGGAGCCAGTCAACTATGAACTAAAACTTCTTTGTACTCTAAGTCAAAAAACCCCTTCCTCTCTGATTTGCAGTGTTAGGTATTTTGTCTCAGTGATGAGAGAAAAGTAAGTAACATCAAGAGTTTTTCAAACCTCCAACAATGTCAAAGTAGTTTTCAGCCCATTTTAATCCAACACCTCTCTTACCTCATAGCCTCTGTCACGCCATAATACTCACTAAGCATGGCGTCCTCTTACCGTACCGTGTATGATCTTTCATGACTCTCATTTCTGCACATGACAACATTCTATATTCCATGACAGTGAATCTCACAACACATTCCTAAAACAGCCTCCCATGTATATCATATCTTCTTCTATACATTTGCTAGATTATGGTGTTGGTTCAAGTCTGTTGGTTCAAGTCTGTGGCAGCAAATATCATGAACCACAAGGGGTATTATCCTCTCATTACAGCTTTGGAACAATATTTATCTCATTAAATCAAAGCAAATGAGATAAAGTTCCTTATGTGTATTTCCGTAAGCAAGCAACTCAAGTAGAATTCCTTTTCCAAAATAAGGAGACAGCTGTCTGTCTGTCATACACAGCACCTTCCTTGTAGTGGTGAATGGGAAAAATCATTGTCATTAACATGCTGCTCCCGCAGGCGTGTCAGAGGAGAATCAATGGTGTATGAGAGGGACTGAGCCACAGAAAATGTGTGAATCTAATAGAACAAATGTTGCGAACTCTTGGTTGGGCCTCAGAAGTAACTCTGCATAACCTTTGCTATATTTTATTAGAAGTTAGTCATTAGGTAACTCTCACTCAGAATGAACATATTTTTCAAGGGAGCATATTTGAAGAGAACATCTTCTAGTAGAAAGTATTCACTTCTTCCTATCCTACAGCCCTTGCTGGTCTACATAGGAATTCCACGACTGCACAGCTCTGTGTCACACATTTTGCCATGTTATCTCCTCAATCCCACTCATCAGAGGCAGCAACCCTTATTACTATTATTGCTTCCAGGCAAAGCTCAGCTCAAACCCTTGACAAACAAATGATCAAATCAACTGCCTCCATGTGGCTGAATAAAAGTGGAAGACAAGTGTGAGTGAACAAGATTGTGTCATTAGGGTAGGACAGGATGATCCATTTGAAAGAAAATAGGCATGCCCTCACCCTGAAGAGAATTATAATTTTGTGATGATCCAGAAATGCTTAAAATGTACATTGTTTAAATTGTTGGAAGACAAGTTGATTCATGTAAAGTGTATAAAAAGCCATTCATTTTTTATTCAAAAAGTAAAGCCCCTGAGGATCTTGTGGCTATGAAAAGCATATGTTCATTTTTATCAAACATGCATTTAAACTTCTTTGAATTAATTGCCTAATCAATGACTTTTTCCTTGAACCAATGAACCAGTGATACATCACTCTTAATCATAACTTTGGAAAAAATCTCAGAGCTCATCTGGTTGAATTCATACCTTTCAGATGATAGGTTCTTTATGTAGACTGGAAACATGACAACCTGTCTAGCACAGTCCTGGTGATTGAGCTTCAGTTTGCTCCATTTCCCTTTCCCTGGATTCCCCTGTGGTGATGATCTTGGTACCTGGGTTTTTCAATTTTTCTCATTTCTGTTCCTTTGTCATTGCTGATGTTATTAGTTTAATTTCTTTCCTGCTTTCTGGGAAATGTTCATTTTAAGTCTCTTTCTTCCTAATATTTGGAACCCATAGGAAATGGCTACTTCCTGGGTTGTCCTCTTTGGATTTGTAGTACCCCTTAAGTAATCTCAGTTCTGGAACAGCATGGGAGGTATTTGAACAGAATTATCACATTATCATAGTTGACATAATACAGTCAGTATCATCAGTAGTATTAAACATGGCACAGGAAATGATAAGCTTTGGCAATTACTATTCTGATACCTTTAACTTCATGAATTACATCTATGCATGGTCTCAAAGTAATTTGTACTGAGTTTTATTGAAACTTAAAATAGTTTTGACTTAATATTTATAATAGAAATATAGTGGGTTTATACCCACTTTTATCTACCTACCATTGCAAATGCCTATGCTACTAAAAGGAAAATACACACCTCTTATTGCTACAGGTGTAGTATTCAGCCTACAAAAATATCCTTGTGTCACTATTAGTAAGGATTACTTTTCCCTATGATATATAAATTCTGTATAACTGATTGACAGTGATTTGCTAAAATGAAATGCATCTTTACTTGTAATTCCACAATTATCATTTTGTTTATAACCATGTGCTGATCTTGCTACTTGAAAATACATAAGTTTTTGTTTATTGATTCTGATTATAACTTGAACTTGAGTCAGTGGTTTCTTTGGACACATATACCAATATATAAAGTCATTGATCACACGGAGATGTGTCTAGCCACCCTTCAGTGTTTACTGCTTCTTATAACAATGAAATCTGAAAGCCTCAGCTGCAGATTCCAACATCTTCATTTTAATATTATAGTAGGAGAATATCTTAGATTGTATAAAGTCAATCTTTTATACAAGATGAATAACCATTTACTTAGAACTTTTACAAATTTTCTATTTCTTTTATAGAGAAAGTGTGGCCATCTATACATTATACTACTGAGAACTCACTGAGTTTTCAAAAACAATTTTGATAAGATACAAAATCCTGAGACTCTAGTAGCTGAATTTTAAAAGGAACCATCCTTGGAAAAGCTGGAGTTTCTTTAGGTGCTCAAGTATGTCTATATCAGGTGAACACAAGAAGAGCCTGCCTTATTTAAGGGAGTAGGAGAGGTTGTTTATCTACAAAACATCTAAAGATGCTCACCTCACTGCCAAATCTCCATTAATGAAATAGCAATAGGACACACATGCCATTACTCATTAGCTATATTAGGAATCCTGTTGTTTGCCAGTTTATATTGCTTCCATTTGTAAAACTTCTGCTATGTAAAAGTGAGACTGAAGTGACTATATGAAATAGAAATTGACTTTCACAGTCTCTTCAAATATAAAACCTGTTGGAAGCCACTTGTGATGGATGCACTGTCACATTCAGGCTTTGAAGAAATAAAGAGTTGTAGGCGATCTTTGAGGAAATTTTAGTGAGCTCCACTTGAAAATGAATTTGACTTTTAAATTTTAAAAATGGTTAAATAACATTTCTGTTTGAGGTTCCATCACACACGAGTGGTAACTCATGCATATAAACATTTATTACTGACAATGCCATGAAAGTTATTTTATCCTACCTTTGTCTATCAAAGGTATTATTCCTGAAATAAAAAATGATTTCATTTCCTTGTTTCTAACATTATTTCATAAGAGGAAGGATTTTTGACTCACTCTTATCATCTGTCTTTTTTCACACGCTCTAAATTGTCTTTGCTCAGTTCTCTGTTTTATAAAAATCATTTTCTTTCTTTGCTTCCAACTCATCTCTCATCAATAATACCTTTCATGTAGATGAGGATGAAAGTTCTTTAACTCTAAGAAGGATATATTTTTGGCAATTTTGAATCTGTCTTTTTAAAGTTCAAATTAGATTCATAAGTTTTGTGAATTTTTCAACTAAATAAACTATAGAAACTGCATTTTTATCTTCCCAAATGAATTACTTGATGTAAGTAATAATGAGACTGACACACTGAGGGCTTTGAGGTTTAGTGTTGCTTGTGTCATCAGTGTGTTTAGAACATCTCCGTAAACAGTTATAGGATCCCGGTACATCATGAATGAAAGAGAACTTTGAGACAGTGAGTCTCAAATCGGACTTTCGTAGTTGCTGTGAACAGTCGCCAAGCCAGTAGAGAGACAAAACCAAGAGTCAACAGGAAACATTCATAGATGCATTGCATAGTTTTACTGTTGGTGCTTTGTTTTTAAATTACACCCATGTCAGAGACTTCGAGCTTATAATGCAGTGTTGTTTACATATAAACAGCAAAGAAAATAGAAATCCTAGTTTTCTCTTACTATAGCAAATGCCCAGGGAATATCAAGTTTAAAAGAAAAATGGTTAATTTTGGACTACATTTTTAAAGATTTCACTCTGTGATCATCTCCTCTTTTGGAGAGACACCATAGTATGGCATGAACAGTGAGCAGAGATTCTTAATGGTCTGGAACCAGAAACTAGAAAGAGGAGAGAGCTTGCTGTTCCTGTTAAGACCACACCATAGTAACTCAAAGGCCTCCGACTGTATCTCACTTCTTAAAGGTCCAATTCCTCCCAGTGGCCCCACCCTCAAGAACCAATGATTATTATGTGGATCCTTGGGGAGTACTAAAGATCTAAATTATAGCAAAGAATAAATGCATTCCTTCTTCTGTGGTGATCCCATCTGATTAAATTTGATGTTTGATGACAGACTTATAAAATTATTATGATTCATTAAGATGCTTTAGCATCAAAGGAACTTTTTCCTTTTCAAAAATGTTCATCCCTTTGCTATTTTGATCTAGCTGAATATGTGGGACAGTATGAGTGATTAGATCCTTCTTCTAGATGCTATCTCTCACTGTTATTAGCATAACGGTCTACAAGTTGTGCTTCTGTACTACACCTATCTGATGTCCCTTATGCCCATCTGAGAGATGAAGGCATTAAGTGTTTCTTATTCAGTATTATGGGAGACTAAATTTTTATAAGTAACTTTTAAAGTCTCCACATACCCATGTACAATCTCTCGTTATACTAGATGTGTTATTTACTCTTACCTAGACGACATTTAAAATCATTTCGTATTGAAAAACTAAAATAAACAAAAAATATGGTTGATAGAGTTTGTAGCAGATGAGAGAAAACTTGGCTTAGAATTATGTGCTCTAATCCCTGCTGTATAGAGCAAATTATAAGAATCAGCATTTGCAAGTATGCTTCCAAGAAACAGCTTTGTTTTACCATTTGCTTTAAGGTAATTAGAAAAATGTGCATGAAAGCATGAAATGTATAAATCACAGGTATATGCATCTGAAGGTGTTTGTGCCATCTATATTTATAGCTCATTTTGTAACACTAAATTTATTATATTGAAACAAACAATTAAAGAAGGGTAAAGGGACTCGTATTTTCCCAGGCATTACAAGGTGCTAGGCAGAATACCAGACTCTCCAAAAACTATCTCTGTGCATCTTCTCTAATGGAAACAATGCCATTTCACAAATGAGGAAATTGCAGTGTCTAATAAAATGGCCATGGGAACAGCAGTACATATATTATTCTCTGTTGAAAATATGCAGGCCTATCAAAATAATGATAATTAATATAAATAATTTGTTGTAGAGACAGAAGTTGAGCCCAGTTGTCCTGCCCAATACTTCACCTATTTTTGCAAAGGCAATTTCATTCTTGATTTATTTTGAAAGAGATAAATTATATGTATTTATTTAAATTTTAACTTAATGCTCAATTATTAATTTACAGATTATTAAAACATGGATATGTTGTGAAATAATTGTATATCACACCATGGCCATTCATTAGGTGCTTTTTCACATTCTTATTTTCCTTGGCTAAATGGAGCTGAAGAGCAGCAATTGTGGAAAAACATAGTTTCAGAAGAGTTGAATGTGAAGAAAAATACAATATTATACTATGAAACAGCATTTATAAAGTGTGTTCCCTATTGATGAGAAAATATTAAATATTTTATATATGAACATATATGCTGATGTTAAATATAAATTATTGCACATTCACTAGCAAAATTATCTGGTGAGAAAGATTGAGACAGTCTATGGTAAACCAAACTAGATATTTGTTTATAAATCACACAAACTTTTGTCTCCATAAATGGGAAAATCCACTTTTTGAAACTTTACATGGGAACTAGAATTTTAAAAATCCTCATATACTTTTGATTATAAAGATCACTTTTATAAAGAAAACTTGTTCTTCTTAAGGTAGTCAGAATGATATACTTTAACAAATGTTTATTCACTTACCTGCATAACAAAAACATCATGTATTGGTATTAATTATGTAAAATAATTAAAACAAGAAGATCTCTTCCCTTTCAGAACCGATAGTCTAGTAAAGTAGACATAATATAAACAAGACAAATAAAATATGTGTGACCGACTTTGATGGGGTCTAGCAGGAAAAAAAATGTCGGTGTTGGCATGTGATTTTTTTTTAAATAAGGGGCCAAGAAAGCTTCTTTTTGAAAGCTGTGTTGGATTAAAGACTGAAATGTAGGAATGAGGTCTGGTGATACCTGTAAGAAAAGCTTTCAAGGCAGAAGAAACAATGAGATTCAAGAAGAGACCCTGCTTATTGAAAGAGCCAAGAAATCAGAAAAATAACAAGATATGAGGGCAGAGAAGTTCCACAGAGCCCAGTTGGATAGGCCCTAGTAATTGCAAGGAACTTGCTAATGAATGAAAAGGGTTTAGGTCTTGTATTCTGAGTAACTGAAGATAATGATACCCAATGCACTAATATGATTATTATTATTTTGAATCAAAACTTTTATTTCATGAAAAAAAAAGTTGTCTTTGTTTTGGTGTTTGATTTTGAAGAAGAGCCGGAAGGAGATGGAGGAGGCTATTGTAAGGAGCCAGAGGACACAGGGCCATTATCTCAACAAAGATGGCAGCACTGGCTTAGTCAGCTTCTAGATGTATGTTAAAGGGAAAGTTTATGGGATTTATTGAGAGATCAAATAGTGAATTTAGGAGAGAATGAACAGTCAAGGTGTTCAGTCACTGGAAAGATGGCTGCTCTGTGAGGAGCAATCAGAAAGAAGTCTGCGGGAACAGTAGTTCAGTGATGGGACATGATTTGTGGACAATAATTTAAGCTTATTTTAGGCAGGTACATGGGATGTCTTGGAAGGTAGAATTATAAACTAGGAAAATTATTCACATACATAGAACAGATGGGAATTCCAAAGCTACTATGGTCTAGATTTACCGGGCCAGTCCTAATTTTAGAGTTTTCCACATAAAATTCTGAAAACTAACAGTGTTTTCATGCATCTACTGCAAACGTACAAATACCAAAATAATAATAATAAATGGGCAAAAGGAGCAATGAATTTGGGTCCCATCCTTCTGCAGTTTTCATTCCATGGCCTTTCTTGGGTTGGCAGGAGGAGCTACCTGGAAAACAGTGGTGGTGCTTTCTGGGAGCTCAGCGATGCTCCGAAGTCCCCTCAGGAGAGCTTCTCAAGGGTCCTGCCCAGGGCCAGGGCTCTCCTCCACCATCTCCACTGTTGCAGCCTTTGAGGGAGTGTTGCTGATGCACAGACCTTCAGTGCCGAGTAGATGACTATGCCCTAACCCTGACAGGCTGAAGGACCACTCTTCTGAGGGTGGTGATGGCCATCCCAGAAAGCCGTGCTTAAATGAACTAGATGGGCTCCAGCCTCATGCTATTGGGCTGCTATGGAAACCTTATAGGAAACTATAAGGATTCTAAACAACCTCCTTCCTAGGCAAGATGTGTGTTTTCTCCTAAGCAATTTCAGTAAGTTTCTGCGTAGGAAAATGTAGGTTTTTTAAAAAATGAGAGGGGTATTTATAGAATATGTAAGCTGCATAAAACATGAGCATGCAATTTAAATACTTGGGGTAAAATGAAATCTGTAACCAGCCACATTGAGGGAAAGAACAACATTGGCTTTCTGGAAGCTGTGTGACATTTCTAAATTATCAGCGCTTTCATCACCTTGAAAACACAAAAACAACTGAAAAACAGCTAATGTCCTAGCATGAACTTCATTTTCTTGCTTGTATTTTATCACCTAGTACTGTATTTTAAGTTAGCCTTATTTATTTTATATTAAGGACATATATAAATACGTATATATATTCCCCACATGAATATACCCTAATTCATTTATTCTATCTTCAGTAGGCCCTTGATTTGCTTCTAGTTCTTGATATTAAGTGACAGTGTCTTGAACACTACAATACAGTTGTACACCATTGTTATTTAATATTGTTGTGTCATAAGATATGCTCATCTTCAAACTTAATATAGTGCAAGCCTTTTCATCGAAGTGGTTGTGTTTTGTCATTTGGTTTTCTATGAGGTTGAACCAATTTACATCAAATTGTCCAGCCAAATTGTCTAAGAATTTGTACTACTCCAGTCTTTGATAGAGCTCTACAGTTCCTGCTGTTAATATTTCCCTCGTCTACTTTATGTGTGGTGGCCTCTTGTTTGTCTCCAAAATAAGAGTGTGCATGCATTTTCAAGTTTATTTGACATGTGGGTAACCTGTTTGTAAAGTAACTTACTTAGGTATCTGTTTCCTAAAGGATTTTATGTTTTTATTGATTTATTAAGGTTAATCTTTATAAAACAGGAAACAGCCTAAATATGTAATTCTGGTAGATGGAATAAATCAATTTTATAATTCTTCTATAAGTGTTCTGCTTAGTCTCTGTTGTTTGCTTTTCATAGTAATCTTATAATCAACTATTTTTAAAAAGAAAAAGTGAATCTCTTGATTTTTATTGAAATTAGATAAAATACACAAATGAGTTTGAAGTATTGGTAAATGCTAAATACTAAGTTGTCTGATATGTAGTGTTGTAGCTGCCTTGTATTTGTGTAGATCTTTAATTTCTTTCAGTAATATTTTATAGATTTCTGCCTAAAGCTATTGCAAATATTTGTTATATTTATCCTTAACATTTTGTTTTTCAAGCATCTGCAGATTATCAATTTTTAAATTTCATGCTTGATTAGATGCTGTTATGGTGAATCTCAACTGATTTTTCTATACTGAGTTTATATCTAGCAACCTTGTCCCAACATCTTTGTGGATTTATGTGCAGTATCTACAAATTCATATTATCTGAATATCTCAAGATTTTTCTCTTAAATTATTTTTCTTAATATTTTTCTGTACTGGCTTACTTTTATTATATAAAGTTTATTAAAATAATCACAAGTTTAATTTCCTTATCTATAATCTCAGAGAAGAAAGTTTGACATTTTATTAGTTATGACTTTTGCTCCAGGTTACACAGCTACCTGCTAATATAGAAGAAAATTATTTCATATTTCTAGTATTTAAAAATTCAAACTATAAGTGTATTTAAAGTTTTACCAGACTATCTGAATCTGTTAATGTCATCATATGAGCTATCATTTAATTTGTAATGTAATGAAATACACTGGTTGATTTTCAAATGTGAAACCAATTTTGCATTCCTACTGTGAATTTAAATACGATTGTGATTATCTCTTTGGGGTATTGATTGATATATTTGTTCTATTTTAAGGTTTTCTTATTCATATGTCTAATTATAGATTGGGTCTTAATTTACTGTAAAGAAATTAAGAACATTTGATTAATTGTAGACATTTTTACATCTAAAATAATCCTCATTACAGCTCAAATCTGACAAGACTTTTTTGTTTAAAAATAGAGAAAATAGAAAAAAATCAAAATAGATTCAAATAGCAAGCAAATGAAAATATCTTAAAATAAATTTTAAAATATGAGTAATCATATAGTGGCATTTAAACACATTTGTTTACTCCTAGAATTTAAGTTTTTAATATTAGCAAGTGTGCTAGAATGATTGGGAAGGAAAATCATCATTGTGGTAGTAGCTTAAAAAATTCAATAATTATAGTACTTGTTGATTTAACAATATTTTATAATAAGAATGAAATGGAAATTTCTTATTTTACAGAGTGCTTTTAAAATCCCATAATACATGTTAAATATCATAATAAGTTGAAAGATGTTCTTCCACCATGAGGAACTCGAGTGGACACCCTTGAGTCTTGCTCTTACTCAGTGATATTGAAAATCATTAGCAAAGTGAAAGGAGAATTGGAAAGTTGGAAACATTATCACTTGATTAGAAAAATTTCACCAAAAATAATCACTAAGTTGTCAGAATTAACAAACATTGGGCAAAACAATTGGACAACAGTGTCAATATGAAAAAACAAACTACACTTTGATATGATTTTCAAACAACTGATATTTGTCCTAGAAGCAGAAAATACATAGTATCAATAAGTTCAATAAAAGACATGCACAGACCCCAGTGGAGAAAAATTACAATTCTTTATTGCAAAATAGTGAAGAATAAATCCATGAACAGTACTGTGTTCACCCTTACTATTTTGAGGGCTGAGGATTTGGCTCAGTATAACTGCACCTGTCTGGCAATTGCAAGATCCTGAGTTTGATTTCCAGCACCAGGAACAACAACAAAAAAAGCTGTGTAGTGCTTACTATTTTAAAGATTAATTCTTATAGATTAAATATAACTGCAAGCTTTGATTTGTATTGAATGGTGAGATGACAAGACTACCAGAAATAGCCATGGCCACCAAAAGAAGCACAGGTTGGGACGTGAATGCTTCCAGATGGATTAAGAAGCAGTGGAAGGAAGTTAGGTTCCAAGATCGTCATGCAGGATGGACCAGTAAATCACAGGATCACAGGAAGAACTTAGCCACTGAGTCCCTCACAACTCGGACCCTGGATCACAATAAGAATGATTACATATTGATTACAAAATGAAGCTATAAAATAAATAATTTAAGATAATTGGACATTTTATAAGTATTAAAATTGGTTATGTGTCTCTTATCGTATATCCTAATAAATTCATATTTGCGTTAACACTTAAGTGAGACAAATGTCTGCACTTGTACAACTCACAGAAGACAACACAGAGACAAAAATTTTATGACTTTGAGGTAGGAGATGGTTTATTAGTATAGAAATTCTATCCATTTAGCAAAAGCTTAATAAAATATTGCATTGGAATGAAGAACTTCATGTCAAAAGACACCATGACATAAGTCCAAGCTCAGATGTTTTCAACATATATGATAAACGTAATCAGAATGCTATACAAACTTGGTTAAAAAATTGATAGAAAAGTGAGTGTTCATGTGAAAATACAAGTAGCTTGCAAGCATATAAGAAGACTCTCAACATTTCCTATTTAGGACTTACAAATGGCAGAATGAGATGTTTCACAATCTATAGGCAGAATCGACTACCACAGGCCGGTGAGACCTCTGTGTTCTAGTGTTTTAGAGCAACGCAGAAACTCTTGGGTATCAGCTGCGCCAGAGCAGGAAGACTTCACTGCTGTCCGTGAGATGCATCCTTTTGCACACGCCATCACAGAACTCCTGTGCGTGAGCTTCAAGAGATGCAGTGTCGGCGAGGACTCATGATGCTATCACGGACAACGTGAGAAATGACAAGTCTGAGTTATATAGTTAATAGAATAGATGAATAAACTTTGGTGTCACCAATCATTCAGCCATATACTGTGTAGCTCCAAAGAATTATGAATCCTCATGGATAAATGACAAAAAACATTAGAAATGAAACAAATCTAAGAGCTAATATATATATATAACATATGTGTGCATCTCTATGCATGAGTTTGTATAGTTAATAAGGAGGAGGAAATGAGCAATGTATTTTTTTAGATATAATTAGTGATCATTAAGGGTGTTGATTTTCTACTGATAATTGTCTGAGAATATGTACCCAGCGGTGATTAAAACAAATTTCAGGAGAGAGATTACATCTCTGGGGAAGTGACGGAGTATGATTAGGGGGAGCTGACAGTGCTCAACAAGGGACTACTGACGTTCTGTTTCCTTAACAGAACATAGATGGTGGTTCACTTCCTACATTGTTACCTTTATCTATGCCTATTAAATACTTAGCACTTGACACGCTTCCTCCTAAAACAAGTTTCAAGAGAAGAAACATTTTTTAAAATGTAGCAAAAGTGCTGTATAAATGGTTACAAAATTCCCTTTAGATCAACGGTCGTCATTGTGTAAGAAAAAATTCCCAGCTGCTCCGCAAGCATATGATAAACCCATTCGTGAAAATACGTCAGCTTCCTGTGTGCTGAATCTCGGGCTGAGGTACAATTATCTTCTCTCTGGAGCTCTCCTTCTCTACATTTCAGGTAGAATCCTCTACCTTCCCTGCCCTCTCTCACCTATCAATTTGCACCTTCCTTAGTAAGACTCATCTGATATTCACAGTACCTCTAGGGCGGGAGATGCCCCACAAACACACAGCAGGCCCACCAGCAGCTTGACCCTTCTCCACAGCATTTTCATCTATCCAACCGATGAATGCACAGGAGCTGGTCCCCTGGACTTGAGCTCCTCCAAGGCAGGCGCTCCGATCACCAATTCCCAGATCCCTAAGGCAGCATCACCCTTCACACTCATGAGCACCCAGCAGGCTCTGTCAAGTGCAGGAAGGAGTTCGGGAAGATGCTGATTTCCTTTGTTCTTGAGAAACCTACTCACAGAGATGACATCTGTATGAAAAGTTAAACAAGAGACTTTAATAATAGTTTAAGACAATCTGAGACAAAATATGAAAGGCAAATTAACACTAAAATTTTATCCAGCAAATGAATGTCACATAATTAAAGCTGTATAGTTCTGTGGAGAAGATGAGAGCTAAAGCTGGAAATTCAACTCTATTAGTTACTGGCTTTGTGAACTTCATTTCCTCATCTGAAAAACAGAAGTAATGATTCTGCTATACTGCCAGGTTGTCAGGAAGATCACATGAAATGTTGGTGGTTAAGAATTCGCTATAATACCTCAAGTGTGGAAGTGCTCCTTACTGTGTATTACTTTTTAAGCTTTTGTGCTAGTAAAAGCCTTTAAAGACTTGGAGTTTGATGTCTGAGATATACAAAGTTAGGGTAGGAAGTAATATAGGGGCTTTCATAAGAGGAGGATAAGGAAGAAATGTGTGTAGCATTTATTGTACCTTTCGACAAGCCATTTGCTGAAATGATAACTTTCTCATATCTTTGTATATAATTCTGTAGTCCCCAATGAAGACCTGACAGACCCACTTTACAGACAGGAAAAATGAGGCTCTCAGAGGGTGAACCACAGGCTTACCACCACATGGGTCTTTAGGCTCCACATCCACCCTATTCCAAGTTCCTGAGCTGCTTCAAGAGATGTGGGAAGCTAAGAGCTGGAGGTCTACCTGAGTCTCTCAGAGAGGAGAGGGAGGAGGAATTGTGAACTGATTTGTGGATTGCCTCTGTTTTCCATGAAATTCCTATTTGCAGTTACGGGACATCTAAAACTTGTTTTTAATGAAAGGGATGTTTAGATTTGCCCACTGAGAAATACATGTGATCTCTGATGTGCTTAAAATACATATCTGAGAACACCTACCTTTCAAAACACAACATTAGTACCTGTAGATGCAGCTTCCAGTCTGCAGAACACCCCCAAACTAGATTTAATGTTATTTTTCAACACTACTGTCAGTAATAAGTATGGATCGTTGTTTCTTCTGAATGGGTTTTAGCAGGAATTAAATTCTTTCAGCTTGAGAAATTGTCTCGGCTGGGGGCTCCATTCACAGCTCTGCAAGAGGCAAATAGAACTGCTAGAACTGCGCTTTGGAGAACCTGGGGTCTTTGCTGTTCTCAGCACCCAGAGCCACTGGCCACAGCGAGTCGGTCAGGGCCCAAATCACCCTGGTTCTTCAGCCTCTCTGGGCTGATCATTTCCAGCATCTGCTCCCCTTAAATGAAATTTGCATTAGTCATGAGCATCAGCACAAAAGCAAAGATTTTCAGCAATTTATCATCACAATAGGTTGTTTACTGTTCTGCATAGAAATGTGATTTACATGTAGCAAAATAAGGATGTTAAAACATAAGCACATGTGTAATTGTGTGAGGATTTTTCTAGATGAAGCATTTGGAAGCTCTGAGTATTTGCTTTAGTATTGTATATTTGTTTGAAAAGGTGTTTGAGAAACAGAAATGTCCTTAAGTCACACTCAATGCCTGAGAACAGAATAATTTTTAGTATAAGTAAGTTTAACTGCTAACTTTTCTAAGATGGTTAAATATCTGGATGAAAGCTCTGTCATTGAACTCCTACCAGAATGCAAAAGATTCATCTGAAATACAACTTGTGATTGAAATATACAGTGAATATTTACATTTAGAAACTTAAGGCTGGAAATAGCTTAGTGGTGCTGTGCCTGCATAGTAAGGCCAAGGTCCCGAGTTCGATCTCTGCTTCCAAGAAACAAAATAACTAAAAATAAAAATTTATCATTTAACTCTCACTGCCTTTTCTCCACAACTACTCTTTCTCCTTGTTTGGAATACACTTCCCTGGTCATTCCTGCCATTTCCTGAGGCAGTTCAGGAGGATGAATCTAAATTTATTTATGGATTCTCTAGAAGACTGTAAGTTCTAATAGTCAAAGTCATGAAGACTTGCAGTATACCACACATGAGAGGTGTTGAAAGTTCTTTCCAGTTGCTCGCCCTGTATGAGCTGATTCTCATTGCTTCTCTCTGGCCTTCTTGCTGCTTCACACTGAAAGAAGGCAGAGTCCAAAGGAGCATGGATCCATCGCGTCATAACTCAGGTGAAATAATGAAAGTGACAACTACATTTACAGTGTGAGCACAACTGTGCAAACAGAGACACATTTTAATACTGACATACAGAATGGCCCTCAAGGGTGACGTGTCCACGTGGACCCAACAGTGATTTTCTTTGCGGGGATGGGGATGATATTTTGCCTCTTTTTTGTTTTGCTTTGGTTAACTCTGATTAGATTCAGTAGCTTTGTCAGCATACACTCGGAGCATGCGAGAGTGTTCAGAACTGAAATAGTCACACTGACAGCCATAGGTAACAGCTCAGAAACTAGAACGGTGCATTTATTCAGCCTTGGCCCTTTCCAATGATAGCTGTTTAATGATGTCGAGGAAAATGTGTGGGGAATTGCCTTTCTAAGCAGAGGAATTTCTGCATATTTCAAAGTAGATTAAAAAATGTACACCCAAGAACACATAAGCCAGACTTGGTTGCTGCTCTAAGGACAGATATTACAGGGCACAGGAAATTTTTGAAGTAACAGATAAAGGCAATTTCTACTTCTCAAGTACAATTTTTAGTCATCTAAACAGCTATATACATGTTTTAATATTATCATTAAATGTGTACATTGCTTTATGGTTGATGCATATTTGTTCTCAGAACCAATTCTGTTTAGTATGATATCGACTACAATAAATGATTTTGCTTTTGTTTTGGTTTCACTGCTAGAGTCTTGGTCCTCTGATCAGAATTGCATAGCCTGAGTCTTGAGGCCAGAAACTCTAAGGGCATTATAATTACAAAATTAATAATACATATTTTTACAAAATTTAATGCAAATTACTTCTTATAAATGTTTGAAGGAGTAAACACTTATAGAAATGTCCAAGAGCCCATCCAAATATCTTCAGAGCATGTTTGAATTGATTTTAAATGAATATAAGCTTTTTCTTCTTCTGTTACCTCCATATATTTTATCATGTCAAAGATTGTTTATATTTTCAAGAAAAGATGCTATATTTATTTGGTTTCATTCTTTATATTTCAATCACATTTTAAAATATTTAGGTTTAGGGCTTGAGGAGCATAACTAGATAAAATCAGCATATATGCTGCTTTATGGGGTTTGTACGTTTGGGGCTGGTGGGATACTGGCCATTGGTCTAACTTCCTCAGAGAGATGGAAAATATGGCTAGAATACTGGCTGATCGGAAGGTGAAAGGGTAGAAGCCACAAACAAGCAGTTCACCAAAAGGCTTGGAGCCCTTTCTACACAAATACCTGGAGCGCCCCTCCTGGGCTTCTCAGCAAGGCAAGTCTGTGCAGGACGAACCCTTCGCCTCTACCACCACACTCCCTGACAGTTCTCCCTCAGAGCATAATAGAACTGCGCATGCTTTCCGGGAGCTGAGAGCCAGCCAGCGGCAGGACAGACCCACAGAGCAGGAGAAGATTCCCACAGAAGCTGGGCTGGGGATTTAGCTCAGTGGTTCCGGCACCTGTCTTGTAAGCGCAAGGATCTGGGTTTGATCCCCGGTGGCCACATACAATACTGGGTGTGGAGATTCACGCCCAGTAGCAACCAGTTCCACATACCACAGTGTCGGGCGTGGTGGCTCACGCCTGTCATCCCAGCACTCGGGAGGCAGAGGCAGGAGGATTGCTGTGATGTGAGTTGGAGGCTGAGCTCAGGGCCAGCCTGAACCACAAAGCGAGATCCTGTCTCAGATTCCCTCAGAAGCAACAGTGCGCTAAACACAGCAGCAGATGGCAGAAATGACACGTGAGAGTCCTTTCAACCACGGAGACTGTGGCTGTGATGTGCGTGTCCATATTTAAAGGGCCCAGGTAGCCAGCATTCATCCTCCCAGTTTGGAAGACATGGGATTTCATGGTCAGTTTGGATTTGAATCCTACTTGACTGGAGTAGATTCCTTACACCCTGGCATTTTCATTTCGTGGTAGGTCTGAGTATGTTTGTTACTGTTGAAGAACGTAGAGACAGGTGGGTAAAGGCTTGGATCAGTGGAACCAGCTGAAAGACATTCTGGGCCATTCCTAGAGACATTGTTCTATTTGTGCATTTATTTTATAACTTGTACACGTCACCAGTGTTTAGCAAAAGGAATTGCTTTAGTATACTTCTTGTATATGCCATATATATATATATATATATATATATATATATATATATAGAGAGAGAGAGAGAGAGAGAGATATTTTAGGCAAAAACTGAAGTTTGTCATTAATACATTTACTGGCTCTGTTTTCTATAAATCCACTGCACTCAAACATGTCACTTTACCATGTCAGCTTACATTTTAAGTGCTTTTTCTTTTTTATTTTGCTTTAGTGAAAGTACTTAGGGTTGAATCCAGAGTACGCTGAGCTGCTTACCTGGTCCTTTAAATTTTTTTTTTTCATTTTGATATTTTGAGGCAGAATCTCCCTAAATTGCACAGGTTGGCTTGGAACTTGCAGTCCTCCTGAGTCAACCTCCTCAGTAGCTGGGATTATACGGGATAGGTATGTCACACCCTATTGGGATTTTAATTTTTTTAGTATTGAAAAGTAGGACTTCTGAACTTCCAGACATGGTTTAACATTTGGTGGTGCAGTAATCATAGGTGCTCTGGATTTTACTGTGGATAAACATTAGACATTCAGTACTGAAATGGGCCAACCTCCTTTCCCCTCCTGAAACTAGGAGCAGCCTTTAAAACTGGAAGAAAACAGGGCAAGTTAGGGCAGATATTTCAAGTATAAAGTATCAAAGTGGAGTCTTGGAGGTAAAAGAAAAAGTATGATTTGTACTTATTTGTTTAAAAAGCATTCTGTAATTATTTTTTCATGTCTTGAGAAACATGGAAAATAATATTTTAAAGTATGAATTGATACATTGAAGGATATCTCAAGAATATGAATGGAGCTACATGACTATTCATTATCTGATTTACCTAATATAACATTGTGCACAGTTTAAGATGATATTCCTAAATGTATATAAAATTTCTATATACACTATTTTTCAATTTTATAATGAATAATGGGTTTGCTTCCAAGAAAAATACATTTTATATCAAAAGAAATTCCTGATCAACATTCCTTAATAATCTTTTCAACATTTGATTGCCACAAAAGTGCAGAGTATAGAACAATTATTAAATATTTTATAATCATTGAATAGTTTATCCTAATTGAAATTATAGTAAGGCAAAGCTCTTTCACTGAAAAATATAGTGTCAATATTTCTGATAATGCAAGTGGTATCTAACTCTGACAAATTTTTCCATGGCAACTATTCCATATAGTGAAAGAGACATTTTGTACAATTACTTGTCTTATAACAATTTCACTATAGCTAATTTTGATGCCACTAAAGTGATCAACGGCATAAGATAGGATCTGATTATGTGACACCTAGTACTATTGAGTGAAAAATTTTAAGATGTAGTTTAACAAGTCTTAATTGGTTTTATTTGCCATTCTATAGTCAAGGAGCAGACCTTGCCTGCTGTGGCTGAGAACGCTCTGCCAGGTAGAAGTTATTATCTGTGTAGCCAGAGAAAAAGAAATAATGTTACATTGTAAATAGAAATGTGGCACAGGGACCACCTGATTGCTTACAACTCAATCTGGTCTAATTAGATCATAATTTAAGCAATGAGTCAGTCAATGACTGTGACTCACCTAAGCAATGCAAAGCAGGTTACTCTTAGGCCAAACTTAAAATAGCTATGGAGACCAATAGTTCTCAAATTCTTTCTTTTCTTTTTTTTTTTTCTTTTTTTTTTGTATTTGCAGAAGAGGGAGAACAGGTCATTTTGAAACTTCTGTCTGTTCCAATGCACTGAAAGACTACTCTCCTTGACCCAGTGCAAGAAGGACATTGGCAGTTTTTCTCTGAGCTTCCTTCAGAGGTGGTTTTTGTTTCTCTCAGTGTTCATGTGGCCTGAGGACAGGAGAGTGAGGGAGTGTGGCTCATACGCTGTGTTGGAGACAAAGATAGACTATCTTCCCCGTGTCCTATAAAAATGATTAAATGCAGCCTGCAACATGCAGCCACAAACACATAGTCATGTGGTTTCACCTCATCCCTGCAACTCGCATTGCTAATCTGCAACTTTCCACCTCTGCTGAGATCCTCTGGCAATGTACTGGTCCCTCAGCTCTTCCAGGTACTTGATGGATCTTCTTCAGTTCTCAAATTCGAGTGGGACTATTACTAAGACTCCCAAGTGCTTTCTTCTTTTTTTTTCCTCATCAGTTCTGACCATGCAGAGAAGAGTTTATTTCTGTACATAGCACAGCACATGTGGAGACATCCTGCAGCACTCCTTCTCAGTTCGGAGAGAGGTGTGGCTGGCACTCTTTCCCAGTCCTTGCTGAGTGTCTCGTGCATAGCATATCCTCACTCCATGGCAAGGTGTCTCTCAGCAGTGCACCATCTTCCTGAACCATCTGCGAGCTTCCTTCACTTGGTCATTAGCCTCTTACTTACCCCTGTCCATATGAGGACACTTCTACTGGCAGCTCCTCCTCTGGCCTGAATTAAATTTCAGTAAAGTAGTCAGGCATTTGGAATTTTCTCTATCATGGTTGTAGAAAAGAGACTGTGCTATTGAGAAGCCTTTCTAAGCCGGGTACTGTGAGAATACTTTTTTATCCAAACTATCTTCCTATAAGGACACCCTACTAAGAGTCTACAGAAGCTGAGAAACCAGGCTCAGGGAAAGAAATGCTTGGTGAAGGTTGCATCTCTGCTAAGTTTCAGAATTCAGGATAAGGTTCAGCCTACATTACTTGATCCACACATATTTAAACTTAATTTTATATATTTTCTCTATGCGTGTCCATTTCAATGTCTCCCAAAGGTACTGCCATAATCCTATTTATTTGTATGTATATACAGTATCTCCATATATGCTTAACTCTTAAAAACATTTGTGAAATTAAAGAGGAAGTCGTGTTTTGTAGTAAATGAATAGTCTGTAAAGGACACATCTTATACTACACAATGTATATCATAGTATCATATATTTCATATTTAATATCCAGCACAGAGGAACCATAGGCCCAAATTTTATTAAATCACACAGTTAATGCAACAGAACATTTAAATAATTTATGACAAATTAATATCTCATTTATTCCATTAATGCTTCTTAATAGCCTCCAGAAAGATGAGATCAATGATACATTGTCCTGATTAATAAAAGATTTATCAAGGTACAAATTGATTCCAGAAAGGAGGAGGCTGAAATTGAATCCAGGATCTTTAAACTGTTAATGCTAGGACTTAATTAAATGTTCTGGAAATCAAAATGCAGCTTCGACTCCACAAAATAAAAATTTCACATAAGGAGATATTCCAAAATCTTTCTGCTAATGTAATATAAATGTAGGCAGGTATTATTTTCAATCTGAAAAATATCTCAGGAATTTTTCCCCAGTAGACTGGTACCCAAAGTAGCCAGTGGAGGCTTCCAGGGGTCTTGGGGAGTTAATGGTAGAAAATACCCAAGGAGAAGTGTCCTTACCATGGCTGCTCTGAAGGACCCAGAACATAGTCCAAATTTTCAAAGTAGTTGACAATATTGAAGTTATTAACCCAGATTGCTTAGTGGTGATGGCAGTGTGTATTTTTCCTAGGACACATTCATTTGCATTTGTCCCGGTCACAGTGTGTAACTGGTGCACAAGGAAGTCATTCTTTTTACCCTGCTTCTCTTTCCACATGCCACAGCTGTGGTAGTGCTTTCTAAAAGATCACGGAAAGAACAAAGTACCGCACTCAGAGGTGTGCAGGTGACTCCTGTAGCCTTTGTCTTAGCTCCTTTAATGTGTGATGACTTGTGATTTACATTTTGCAGAAGTGAGCCACTGTAGGATAGGGAACGACTTGACTTTTAATTCATCACCACACTGTCCAATATACAAACTACAAAAAAAAGCCTTTTGAAGAATGTAAACCATGTTATCTTAGTGATAAAACCATTCTTCTTAATGAATGAATTTAAATTTAAATGTCATGAGTTCTTGTTTTGGAATTCTATCTGGTAATCAAGTTGGCACATTATGCCAGACAATATCTCAGTGATGAGCAGGATGGCAGTGTGCTCAGTGTGTCTTCGCACCCGTGATGCATACTAAGGAACCCAGAAACATTTTCTAGGGGAAGAAATACTTCTTGGTTTCCTGTATTTTGCAGTACACCTTGACCCGCAGGGAAGACACACCAAGATCTGCCAAGATGCAGGCATGGAGAGTTCTAATTCATTGTGTTAAATGGCAAAGCCAAGAGACTGGTGATTTATGGCTGCAAATTATTGTACTGTTCATTAGTGGTAATTACTACTCCACCCTGACATAAAATGGTAATCAATGTGCTCAGATGAGAACACCCACACTGGCTCCTTGCTGTTCACCTGCAAACTTCTCTTTCTGGTGGAAGAGGGAGGGGAGCACAGAGAGCACACTGCAGAGAAAGGAGCTGCTGACCGTGTGAGCTGCTTCAGAGGCTGTCAGGTGAAGGTGCTCAGCCCAGCAGGATTCTCTCTGTTCTGCATGAAATAAGAGGGCTGTGCTTGGACGCTCCCGAGTAGTCACATTGTCCAGATGCAGCAGCTGTTGCAGTTAGAAAGGGAGGAGGTAAGGGGAGGGGCACCAAGATCCAGTGGCTGCAGCTCCCATGAGCCCAGCTGGGCCAGGCAGCAGAGCCCTATACAGGCCTCGTCCTGGTGAGCTGCAGGAAACTGAGGCCTATAGTCTGCAGAGTGAGGCTTGATTTCACTTTTGAACACAAAGCCAGAATATCACACAATTTCAACTGCTCTGTTAATGCCACAGTAGACATCTACAAAGCCTTAACTGCGAGGCAAACCAACTCCATTTCATTTCTGTCATAACTGTCACCTCCTAGAGACAACCTCTCACACAGAGCAAAGAGTACTTGACTTCTAGCATTGTGATGGACAATATGAACAGCAGCTCTCTGGCACGGTGCTTGGCAATGACCGATCACTTATGCACTCATGACAACCAGCTTCCCTGCCTATCCATTGTGAACGAGGAAGCTAGTCATCAAGAGCTTCATCCTTCTAAGGCAGACAGACAGAAGTTATCATTTCTATTAACAGCTGCAGAACTACACACTCTTGAAAAAAAAAACAGTGTCTTTTTTTTACTGGCACATTTTATATATACATTATGATCACATTCAACATTGAGGACTTCTACCAGCATGTGACACATCTTGATTTTCACTTTTCCCATTTCTCTGCCCTCCTTATCACTCCTGCCCTCTGTATACATAAGCTTTGTTTCCTTTTTCATTTTTAACCATCAATATTTTTTCTAACTTCTAAGATCTTTACATTCAAAATGGAAACCAGATAGTCTGGACTGACTTCGTATACCCAAACATGAATTTATAGAAATCAGGAAAAAGATGTCTAATAATGATTAAGGGAGATGTCAGTCATAGAACTGTGGACTTGAAATATATGAGATTAAATTTAAGAAAACAAACATTATGCCTTCTATTATCAGAGAATATTCCTAGCACCTAGTGAGATTGCATTTGCATATTCCTTTATGAATTTAAATATTGTGCAAATTTTCTAATCCCAGTGCTGATGATATACAGGAGAGAATGTTTTTGTATTTCAAAGATTAAAAATAGCTATAATGTGATAGTAATTTTAAAAAGGAAACAAAGCTTATGTATATAGGAGTGAGGGTTACAGAGCAGGTGGGGCAATGGGAAGAATGAGAATCAAGTCTTGTTATATGCTGGTATAAACGCTCAGTGTTGAATGCATTGATGATGTGTATATATACTGAACCAATAAAAATTTGAATCAAAAAAAAGCTATAAAGTTTCCATGGTGGAAAGTAGCTAATCAGATAGACCCAATGTATGTGTATCATGTAAACATCTGGATATTTTTAAACAACTCATTTTAGGCTTAATCTACAATGTAAACAGTATTCATTAAATTTTAAAGAAGAGTTGATGACAATTTTCATCCTAAAATCAGGGAACATATAAATTCATTTTCAGTTTCTGTCATAGCTTAATTCCTTATACACATGAAAAACATTTATCTTGTTTGAAATGAAGACACTTATAGCAGAAATATTATAAAATTATATTATCAGAGATCATCTGAGAAAGTTTGTTCAAGCTCTAGATCACAAAAAACTTTTTGGTTTTTTAAAAGAATTATATAGGACCAGGGATTTAGCTTAGTGGTTCCAGCACCTGACTTGTAAGTGCAAGGACCCAGGTTCGATCCCCGGTAACCACATACAATACTAGATGTGGAGACTCATGCCCAGCAGCAGTCAGTACCACATACCACAGTGCGGGCGTGGTGGCTCACGCCTGTCATCCCAGCACTCGGGAGGCAGAGGCAGGAGGATTGCTGTGATGTGAGTTTGAGGCTGAGCTCAGGGCCAGCCTGAACTACAAAGCGAAACCCTGTCTCAAAAACACCCCCCAAAAAAGAATTATATAGAAGCCAAAGAAATATACAGTAAAACTTGGTTCCATTTGCCTAAGCTGTTGCCTAAGCTGTTACAATGTGTAAAAGAACATTCTTGGCATTTGAATATTGATTATAATTTATTTTCTTATTCTCTTACTTGCTTTTTTTGAAGAATAGATCAAAATTAAAAGCTATGTATATCAATGAACCGAAGTTCTGGAATACCTAAGGAAATTTCTATACTCAGAGAAAAGAGAAAACAAAGGCATCTAAATCTGACTATACAGGATAAAAACCCAAATAGTGATATTAAAATGTCTATTAAACCATAAAAATCAATTGCATAATAGTATATCCTCCCCTTTGAACCACAGTTAGAATTTCTCCTGTTCTAGGATCCATTCTGACAGTGGAGCATATTGAGAAAGTCTCCATTTCTAATATATAAGCTACCAATACTTATGTATTCCTCAGGGAATGTAATCATATTGCTGAATTAATTGAGCTTTAAAAGACTTTGTCAGTGAGGAATTTGATACGAAGGGAGCAAATTAAATGTGGGCTTAAAATTAACTTACTGGAGAACTGAAATAATTGTGCTGCAGTCCTGGCTCCATAATACTGTGCTGCTGTTCCCAGGCTAGTGCAGTGAGTGGCAGAACAAGCTCACAGAGCCATCATTTCCTAACTCACTCTATGGATTCAGCAACTTTCTAGGAGACATGACATGTTTACTAGAACAAGATCCAGTCATTACAAAGAAGGCATCCCGAGGAATGATGGGGGTAGACAACATGTGACAGCTGCAAGTCCAGGAGTCATGGCAGCGAGGCTCCCATTCAAGGAGACACCTTTGTGTTGTGCAGATCCTGATGCATACCAGGAGTGGCTGGTTGATTTCTTAATTAACCTGAAGCAGGTTATGCCTCTGGACTACAGGTCCCCAGGTCCATAATCATCCTACCTTGCTGGCATCTACTCTTTCCTCCTCCTCCCCATTCTACTTCCTTTGACAGTCTGGAACCTCATTTCTTTGCCCCTGCTTGAAATCATGCTGGTCCATATTTTTGGTAGACCTTATAACATGCTGGGTATCCTCAAATAAGTTCCTAAATAATCCCACTACAGAGGTCTCTTGCTGCCTAGAAATCTTGGGGCTGGAAGCTGGATTCTACAACTTTCGCACAGTTGGCGATGTGTTCTCGCAGACTGCATTTCGCAGAAACAAACCTTTATCTTAACTCTGGACCCCTGGGTCTTGACATGGGATCCATGTGGCACCTTTACATCAGGAAGCAATAGAAGAACACATTCCTGTGTATACAGTGTACTTTCCACAAGTATTTCAACATTTCCTCAAAATAATAAACTTAAAGTTAATGTTTTTCTCCTGAAATGTGTGCTAATCACCAATGACAGTGTTAAAAATAAATGGCTGATCTATTTAACTTGACAAGATCACAGCTGGAGAGAAGATTTCATAAATATTTAACCTTTGATTTCCTTGTGTTATACATGGTGAGCATATGCAAGGCAATGAGGGTGTGTGTGTGTGTGTGTGTGTGTGTGTGTGTGTGTGTGTGTGTGTGTGCAAAGAGCAAAAGCTTAAGTGACAGCTCTGAGTTCAAATCTCCCCTCAATCCCACAGCCACCAGAATACCATCAAGTGTTTTCATTCTTCTGAGCTTTGTTTGACAGTAAAATTTGTAAGAGATTCACAAACGGCCAGGTTAGTTAGAAGGTTAAATCATATACTAAGCATAACATGCACAACAGTGGCTGACATAGGAGGTTTGCTCTGCAAAGTAAATTATCTTCTTCCTTGTTGATATTCCAGATTCTCAGGAATTATTTGACACTGAATAATGCTGAGATTCTAACACTGATCATTGCTGATGAGACCAGGGTCAGAAATTTGTGGGATATCCCCTACACGTGTGTGTGATCTACTGATGGATATGAACAGAGTCAGCTGCTCTTAGCGAGGGCTCTTGTGGACATTACCAATAAGCAGTTTCTCTGTGACCAAAGTCCTCCCAAAGCTTTAACAACCCTCAAAAGCCCTGTGATTGATCAGTTATCTTTCTTCAGCTCCTGACTTTCCTTTCCACAGGGAGATTCCAATGAACAGAGTGCTTAGTCTACCAAGAAAAGCTAAATCCTTGGAGAAGAAATCATAGTCCCCTAATCTGAACAGTATCAGCTAAAAAGAAGTAACTAGACCCAACACACTAAAACGTATCCATTTTTATAATTAAAATCCTCTCGTGTATCCTGGTGTTATCTCTCAGTCCTCTCTTCCAGGTCCCTGAAATCATGTTTTTCAGACCAGTATGAAGGGTCATCAAATGGTCAGAAGGCCATTCCTCTGATGGACAGTCTAATACCATACGTGTGTGTGTGTGTGTGTGTGTGCGTGCGCACACGCGCTTACATGCACATGCCTGTGTGTTCCTCTTGAATGTACAGAACTAGAAAAGCCTCTTCCATTGCCAGAAGCAGCGTTCATATTCAGCATGATGAAGCCATCGAGCTGACATGAAGAGCTCCCACTGCCTTTGACATGCTGGTTGTTTCTTCCTCGCAGAGCTTTAACTCATGCAAACTCTGAGAGGAAACAGGGAGAGCAGACTGTGGCTCCTTAAGAGCCGTAGGATCTACCAGCTATGTAATAATATTCTTCCAAACTTTTGTCCTCAGTGACATCGGGAAGAAAGAAGCAAACAAGGACTTAGTGTAGAGATAACAAGTGGTGTTTTGAAAACACTGGGTTGGCGATGAAGTCTGCTTAGCTCAGGCATAACTAAGCTGCTGTTACACATGAATAAGACTGAGAATCTTTGCCTGCTTGCATCTCCCATTTTAAAATTATTTTTCAGATAACATTATGGGAAGAAATGCTTGAGCTGCAAGGGGGTGCATAATCTTCACTAAGTACTCAGGAAAGGAAAGCCTGCAGAATATTTCATGGCTGATGCGACTCTGGTCCTGAACTATGTGAGCTGAGTTATTTGTAGCTTTATATTAATATTCATTCTAGCATAAATGGCTGTAATTTGACTACGTGAGAATGTAGTGAAGGTTCATTGAGCTAAAAATGAACTAGGTGTCTGTGGCGTTTTCAAGTGGACATCATGAACACACCACATTGCTGTCTCGAGGCAGTAGGAATAGACACAAATGCAGAGACGGACCCTAGAACCAAAGGTAGGCTGAAGGGAGGAAATGAAGCACATCTGAAGTTGTAAGTGAAAGCTGGAAAAGAACTGAAACTCAGTGATTTATACTGGACTCCTGTAGACACCTGGGCGTTGATGGTTAGTCAGGACTTTGAAATCCAGAGAAGCCTGAGAATCAGAGCCAGAGCAAGAAGGAAGATGTGGGCAGAATCTACCAGAACTGAGAACTGAAGGAAATAGAAAAGGTCATTCTGTCCTAGTGCTGGAAGCACAGCATGCACTGACATGAGAGAGAAACTTACAGTGTTATAGATGAAGGAACTGCCTGACATTCTCCCCACACCTCACACCCGGACACACGGACACACAGACACAGACACCAACACACACAAACACACTTGCAGCAGTTGGCTTCTAGGAATCTTACTTGATTTTTATAGGGAAATATCCAAGAAAGATTCCCTGATGACTGTGGCAGGGTTAGAGGAAGAAGAATCATTGGGAAATGGACTCAGAGCCTTCCACAGGACAAGAATTAACTCTGGGGAGGTGAGAGGAGAAAAAAGAGAAAAGATACATCATAGTCTCATCTGCAGGCTTTTTAGTGTGTTTCTCCAGCAATGAGGGAAAAATCTGTACAAGAAGCACTCTGGGAGCTCCAGAGCAGAAGCTCAGACTTGAACAGGACTGAAATCCGCCCACAGCGTTTCATGGACATCTTCTCCTGCACTTGACCTCCGTGTATACAGAGTGCTGGGATGATTATAATGGGTCACAACTGGAAGAGCTACAATAAATGTGCCTTTTATGTGGGAGGAGGTAGAGGCCACGCCCAAATCAACAGGAAATATAAAAACGAGGACACCAGAGAAGCTGGTAACTCCTGGCTGACCACAGATGTAGGAAACATGAGACACAGCCCACGCCTCAATGAGACTAACAGAAATGCTCACGCTGAAGGTCTGTTTGCACAATTTCTGCAACATGATGCAGTATGTCCTTTCAACAAAACAATGAGGAGACCTGCCCAAAGGCAGCAAAAGCTCCATTCTGAAGAGACAGAGCAAACATCAGAAGCAGACTCGGCCACAGCACAAGTGTCGAAATTGCCAGGCAGGCAATTTAAAATAACAATGCTTAAAATGTTCTGACACCAAACAGAAAAAGTAGCCAAAATTCAGGGACAAGTTGTGATGTTGGCAGAGAGGAGGGAGAGCAAGGTCAAACTATGGAGGAAATCTTGGAACCTGTGTACAGTGCCCAGCAGTGAAGAGTGCATTGGACAGCTGTAAAGAAACACTCGACATAGAACAAAACAGCTCACTGAGCTCCGAGGCAGGTAAATAGAAACCTCCCAATCTGAAGTCTGAAGAAACACGCAAGGTTCCAGGACTCCAGAGTAATTACAGAAGGTGTAACATAGACAAAATTCAAGTATTAGAAAAAAACCAGACTGGTAATAGAGCAAAGTTAATATTTGAAATAATAATGGCTGAAAACTCCTAACCTAATGACAAGAACCTGTATTACAGGTTATTTTTCCAACTAGGTGGCATTTTCCAAGTAAGTGATGTTCTGGAAAAAACAGAGCTACCATATGGACACAGTAAAAACCATCATCCATTCCGGAGTCTCTAGAGGTCTGATGAGTGAAGCATAGCTGTCCCCAGAGGACCCTCAGGTCAGGGTATGTATGTTCATCCTTGTTTTATGTAGTCGTGTAATGTTATGCATTTGTCAGAGTGCATAAAATGTTACAGTGTAGTGTGCAAGGTTTAATGTATGCCAATCAAAAATAATCATTTAGCTTGCTAGACTATTCCAAGATAAAATGCAAAAATCCAATAAAAGAGTCAAATTGTGTGAAAAAGCCTCACTGAAGAAAATGGGGTAAAAGCACGGATAGAAGAAACTATGAAAATGGAATTTATAAAAAAGAGCCTACAGGAACACTAACTAAACACTACAGTCAAAGTGCCAAAGTATTTTTTCTCAAAGAGGTATGGATAAACGATTCTGAAATCCTTCTGTACACATTGCACAAACGACCTGGGGCCATTTTCTTGGGACCAACTCTAATCCATTTCCACAAAATAGATGTATTGTGAGAGCCAGCTTTGTTGGGGTAAAAGTTATAGATGAATAAAAGAGAGAGACTGGATCAGAACATGTGCCCAAAGACTAGAATTGGACCCAATGCTATGAACTCATGTTTAGGTTAATATTCAGCCTGATGACTGCACACAGGTGGAGATATTTCATCATTATTTTCATTATTTTCAAACATATAGAGTCATTGTCAATTTAGAGAATTTTATTTCACTGAGACACATGGTTATTGTTGGATATTTTCAGTTTTATTGTGGGCTTTGTTGGGATTCTTGCAAAGAAATTATCACATGATCTGCAAAATAACAATTGTTTTTGCAATTAGCTTTCATGTTACAGAGATAAAATGATTTTGCAGACATGATAATATTATACAAACTGTATATTTCATGGTACACATGTAGCACTATCATCACTTATGAGCACATTAACTTGTTATTTCATTAAAGAGAAGGTAGTATAAATACTCCCTATAACCAAGTCCTATGCACTAGTATAAATACTCCCTATAACCAAGTCCTATGCACTGAATAAAAATGCACTTTGACATATTCACTTTATTTGAAGACTTCCAGTACCATTTATTTAAGAGGTAAAATTTGTTTATGACACAACAGCTGTGACAGCTCGCTAAGGTTGACTCAAGTCAAGCCTTTCACACCCATTCTCCTGAGAACACTAAAGTAGCCTCAAGTTGTCTTTCCATCCCCGCAAGCCTGCTGCCACCTCTTACATGTGACATGCTGAATCACTTCTACTTTCTTTCACAGTACAGGCTTGCTCTCCTGCTGTGGGCTTTGCATTGTCATTTTCATTTAACAGAGCATCTTGATACTTCTTTCTCCACTTACCAACTCTATTTCTACTTTTCGTTTCCATCTAATCACTACGCTGTTTCTTCAGGACCCATCTGAGGTCATTATCTTTTGCAGATACCTTCCTTTGTCTTAAAAGCTGTCTTCAAAGACAAGACTCATTGCTGATTGTAAATTCTCGCATTGTATCAAACATTTCTCTCCTCCTTTTCCAGCCTGTAAAACGTCTGTGAAAGCCAGGTCTTTATGCCTATTCATATGGTCATGCCTAATACCAGACTCAGCACCTCACATGTAGTAGTTAACCAAACAGTAGTTTTAAATAAATGGAGGAAATGATACAGCAGTGAAAAAATATATAAATAAAAATGTTAAACTAAAGGAGAAAAGAAAGGAAATATTTTTAGATGTAGGTCCAGCAATCAGCAGGAGAAAAGCTTTCTTAAATTTTTTGAAGGGTAGGATAGGATCATTAGGTTTATTGAGAGGTAATTTCTGAGACACAAGAGAGCCCCCAAGGGGTGGCCATGCACACCTTTTGTCAGGAGTACATTTATAGAGCAAGGTCCCAATGTGGGTACAACATGGGTAGAACCAGTAGGATTACAAATGTACCCACTTAGCTAATATTAAAATCATTTGTGCTAAGGTTCTACAGGCCTGTCCTAGTTACTTTCCTCATTGCTGAGACAAAATACTCCACACCCAAGTTAAAAGAGAAAAAGTATGTTTGGCTCACAGTTTGTAGAGGTTTAAGTCCACAGTTGGTTGGCTCCAAGCAATGAAGATCCTTAGCAGTGTCTGTCAGACCCTTTTATGTTATTCAGATCACTTGGGGCTGCAGTAGCACTCACACCCTTAATCCTGGTGCCCTCAGGCCTAGCACTACACCATGACTCAAGCACACACTCTAGGTTCAGCCTTTTCTGAAAAATCCTCACCTAAGATTGCATAAGGCCTTTGCAGGGACATCTATACCCAAATCAGAATGTGATCCTTGCCCTGCAAAGACTCAGGTACATTTCTTTTCACAGAAGGCATTTAGTCTGTCTCTTAGAGTAGCCAATGTCATAACACATTCAGCATTGCAGAAAGGTCTAAATCTCCAGTCTCCTTTAAGCGAACTCTCAGCGTTATACCCTTGTACAAATGAAAAGAAAGTTAAATGCACCCAACACTCAATGGCACAAAATAAACATTTCCATTCCAAAAGGTACAAAGAGAGGAATGGAAACAAAGCAAGCCCCAAATCCAGCAGTTCAGACCTCAAAGCCCACAGTTCCACTTGCAGTATCCCTACAATCCATGGCAGGTTGTGAGCTTCACAGGGTTTGAGGAGCCCCACCCTGGGGGCGCTAATAGTGGTTCGGCTCCCAGGGCTTCTTTCTGGGGCCAGCTGTGCCCTCTCCTTGCAATTTTCCTTCTAAAATTCCCAGAGAAGTTCGGCTTCTCCAAACTTGAATCTCCACTGCATCTTTGGCTCCCCACTCACTCCTTTACACACTTCCCCTTAGGGCACACTGCACACTCCCAGACCTTCTATAATCTGAGCGGAAGCCTCTTGACCACACAACTCTGGCATTCCGCACGCACCTAAAGCTACTGCCATGTGAACGGTGCCAAGATCCGCTGCCGACAAGGGGTCTTCCTTCTGTATTGGCTGTCAGAACCCAGTGCCTATGAACCAAAACCTGAACAACTTCCCTAGGTCTCTGAAATTCTGGGATACCAGTCCTCTGGGGCTCTTTTCTCAAAACAAAGTCTTTCACATTTGCAAATTCAAGGCTATAAAAGGTGGAATCCTACTGCCATTTGTGATGCCCTGGGTTATCTTTTCTCTTCTTCTGTTCTTCTTAGCAAACATCATCTCCTCTGCTCCGTCTTTTCAGGCCAAAACTTTCCTGGACCTTCCTTTCTCATCAAACTCAAAATGTTTAAATCATTCTGCTTGGCTCTTTGCTCTTGATTTTCAACATGCATCTGGCTAAAGGCCCCCAAAAGTAGTCATGGCATCACCTCAACATTAGACTTCCTTGAAATTCCCTCTGCAAGATTAACTAATCCATCATCTGTAATCTCAGTCTGAGACTAAGTCTTTTGGAGCAAGCAAAATGTAGACAAACTTTCTGTCAGGACACAACACATATTATCTGAGCCCAGCAGCCAGTGCAGTCCTTTTGCTCCAGTAGAAGTCTCCTGAACCTGGTCTTTGCTGACTTTCCGGTCTTCTGATCTCTGACCCAAACCTCCTGTACAGTAAACCTAAGTCATTCCAGCTCTGCATTGTCATCTGGTATCTCTGAACCTTTCCAAACTCTTTCACTTTCCAAAGACTCCTGAACCCTATGGTCAGTGATGGTCACAGCATCAACCCCACTCTTGGTACCAAATTCTGTGTTAGTTACTTTTCTCATTGCTGAGACAAAGTACTTCACAACCAAAGTTAAAAGAGGGAAAGTTTATTTTAATCAAACTTTTTAGAGATTTTAGTCCATGATCAGATAGCTCCAAGGAAGAGAAGCATGGACAGACAGGCTTTGCAGGAAAGAAATAGTTCATGGTGACCAGAGGGTAGCAAAGGCAAACAAGAAGACTCCGTAATGTTTTCTGCCTCTTTCGTCTATTCAGACTATGTAGTGGGTGCAGCACTCACCCACCTGAGCCTAATGCTCTTGGGCCTAGTGTTGCCTCATGAATCCATCAAACACATTAGATTTAGCTACCTCTGAAAAACCCTACTTAAGGCTGAATAGGATTTGGAGAAATATTTAGATATAAACCCTAACAATGCCTTTAAAGTCAAAATAGAACTGAGGATTACAGCCACACATACACACACTCCCCAACTCTAAGCTCCATGCACTTGAACAAGAAGAAGGAGAAGAGGAAGAGGAAGAAGAAGAAAGAAGAAGAGGAAGAAGAAGAAGGAGGAGGAGGAGGAGGAGGAGGAGGAGGGGAAGAAGAGGAAAAGGAAGAAGAGGACGAACAAAAAGAACAAGAAAAGGATGATGATGATAATGATGATGATGATAGGGGAAAGCCAGTGATGAGATCTGTGTCTCCTTAAACTATAAGGTGGAGCTTACTGAACAAGTGACAAGACAGGGCCCTGTTGCTTCAACTGGAGAGGAACACTGGGATTTTGCCATGGACATCTCAGGAGCACAGCTCAAGACCGCTGCTGACCAATTAATGTGCTGACTTGACCTTGAATAATCTATAAGCTGAGGGCCTCTTGAGAACTCCTGAGTGCTACTCTGTCTTCTATTAGAGTTCTTATCAAGCCTTGGTCAGAATCAGCCCACTGCTTTGTGCTGTGGTGGTGAAGATGCTATGGAATGTTTGGAATACAATGCGTCCAGCAGAAAGGAGAAGGCAGAAGAAGAAATGAGCCATAATCTAATGTCTGTTGTGTTTTTCTGGTATCTTATCGTTGATGTCTTTTGTACTAAAATGAAATATCTTAGAGTTTTAAAACATCTCTTGAGAAGTCTAAGCTGAGACAGCACAGGGAAATCAAAATTGCCTACTAACATAATTAAGATTTTGAATATTTCATGCTTCTTCACTTTAATTCAAGGCAACTTGAAAGGTCAGATTAAGCTTCATGAAATTGATCCAATCCATTTTGATGGATCCAGGCTATGTTTTGATGATACAGAAACTCCAAGTTTTCCAAACAGGAAACTTAGCTATTTGTATTAGTTTAGCAAATCCATATAGCTTATTTTCCTGTTACATGACAGTAATATCTCTGTGATCATCCAATTAAAAGAGACCTGATTCTGTGCTCATGCTGTTGGAGAAGAAAGAGAAAGGGAAAGCCTTCCTCTTTGGAGCCATTAGCCAGCTCCTCCAGTGTCCTGAGGCTTTTGCATGTACTATACTCAGAAATCCAGCTTGAAAGGCGTAAGAATCCCATTTTATTTTAGCTAAGGTCACTGAGACTAAGGAGGACAAAGGATTATCTCATTTAGCCTGTTCTGTGCAAGACAGAGTTAGTGGTTGAACCAAGGTCTCATTGACCCCAGAATATGGTCCCTTTTACTTACACATTCCTTTTCAACACTTTAGTTTGATTAAAGCCGATGTTTAGGTTAGAGGTCTAAAAAGAAGGTGTTTCTTTCCATTCCAGATAGTTGCATGTAATAGCACTGTTCTGACCACTTTCTCTGTGAACTTGAGCTTATAGTTCAGTCTCTCTGTGCCTTAATACCCATAAATGCAGATGGGGTTGATAATGGCCCCAAGACTGCCAAGAGGACAAAATAGCTTTGCACTTGCAGAGAGCTCTGCTCTTCATATGCTCCACAAATGTTCGTGTCACATTGCCACTGCTGTTGTTGTTATTGAAGTCTACTCACAGAAGCCACAGAGGATAGATACATGGCAGCACAGAGGTGCTTCACTGTTGCCTAAATCTCAGCAATGGAGAAATGGGGAAGAACACTTTCTTCCAAGCCCAGTGATCATTTCTGATCAAGACCTACAGGGGTTGCCTGTAGATGATGACTGAGAAAGAAAGTGCTATTGTTCACAACCTAAGTCACCAAGAAAATAAGTCTTTTCTTGCCTGATTAAAACACTCTCAACATAACTATCTGCAACTCTGTACGTGCAAGCTTGCCCTAGGCAACTGGCCTACTGCCTCAGGCTCTTCTAGGGAGGGCTACATGTGCACCCTTTGAGTGTCTGCCCAGACCAACAAGCCTACTGCTGGCACAAGGATGAGCAAGCCAGGCTGCTCACACATTTCAGAGAATCTGAGCAATTGGGAAGATCATTTGGACAGAACTTTTTAAAAAAAAATTCCAGCTAAATTCACTCATTTACTTATATTTCATGCATAGCATTGGCTCCAAAGTATTGTGCAATATTATGACCAACTTGCACTAGCCAACTTTAGAACTGATGGTTAGAACCTTCAACTACCATGGGGGCATTCTAATGACCAGAAAAATAAGAGCTTATTGCAGAGTGATAGCTGCCTGGGCACCCAGGACCTATCACCACTGAAACCATTTTTCATTTTCTGTTACACCTTTTAGGGTGAGCCATATTCAGTTTATTATGCTCAATAGCAAGGACCTCAGAGGAGGATCTTCACATTTCAGCTTATGCATATTAAAGTCATTTGATGGAACTAAAGAAACAGCTAAACAAACAAAGCCCTGGGGACAGTGATTAATGCAGAAAGGAAAACTTTGAAAGTAAAATGAGACTTAACAAGTGTTTAACCTTAAGGTCCTGTCACAGAGGCAGTGTGGCTTCTCCAGGACAAGAACGCTTCTCCTGTCATGGCCAGTGAAGGGCCCTGGATGGGCCTCTCCTGGGGCTGGGCGTCCATGCTGAGCCTGTCTCAAGTGACCTCGATCTGCCCCTGTCCTTCTTTTGTCTTTTAACCTTCACTCTCAGTTCTCACTGTCTTCTGTCCTCTTCATCTCCCGGGGAGGTTCTCTGGAAACCCTGCTTCGCTTTGTTCATCAAATAAACACTACTAGAGCACAGATTTTTACCTGCAGAATTCACAAGGCTGCTATCTTGGACCTTCACCTGAAGCCAAGGCCACAGCCTTAGACTCTGAGCCTTCAGCACAGAGCTGCAGCCACAGCAGTGCAGAAGATCTGGCACACTACCTGGTGCTGGGAGCTGTTGCCTCTTTAGCTGGCAGGTTCATATTTACTGGTGCAGAAAAGGAACTGAAGTTACTCTTGGGACAACTTCAAGGTAGCTTTAGAAATGTAAAGCTACAAACTGAAATATTAATCTGGGATATTACCTAAAATTTAATATTTATTATATATTTAGCAAAATAGTTTTTTTGTTGTTGTTGTTGAATTTCCTTTCATCAATCCTAGAGATCAGAAAAATTCACCTGGAAAGCCCACGCGATAAATATTTTTCTGGACTTTGTTCCCAATGGCAGATCAGCCATCATAGTACAAACAGCATAGACAGTGCTCATGCAGATGGGTGCAGCTGGGGGCCAGCAAAGTTTGCCTAGGGAAGCAACTGGCCTTGACTATGGTCCTCTGGGCTGTGGGCTTTCCAGAGTTTATGCCCCATGCTGTGCCCATGCCCTGCCCACAACTACACTCATTTTGTGCCTCTGCATTTTCTCATTGCCAGCATTGCCTGGCTTACCAAACCCAAGACCACCCACTTCATGGACTCATACGAGACACCCTCTAGGGCACAAACATTCAGGTTCTCTTAAATGGAGATAAAATATGAATTGCTTCACAGAGAATGGATGCCCCAGAGTCATCAACAAAGGCATGCACTGGGGGGACATTTCTAGCGCTGTAAAATGAAATGTTTCCTCCTAGAAATGATGAGAATGGCACTTCCATCCCGCAAACCATGCGTATCTGCTTAGAGACAGACATTGTGATGGAAACCAGCATGATAATATCCCCTGCTGCCAGCTCTGTAAGATGCATAGTGATGGTTGTAGGGGTTGGAGGCAGAGTGAGGGAGACTCACAGCACTGATTTGACAGCTGTCTTAGTTCGGTTGTTCTGCCCTAAAATGAAGTTGTTTTTCGGAGCCGTTCTTATCCAGACTGGGCTGTCATTTCTACTTTCTACAGGAGACCAGTACTATTTTACCTTTCAAAATACAAATATTAAAGCATTCTCTAGGTATCCTGTCTCTCTTGTGAAATGGTAGTCTGCAAACAGTGCTTGTGGGCTTGTTTTCATGGATGAATTTTATTCCAGCTCTGAGCCACTTATTCTAAGTCTTCCCCCAGTTGTACTACATTCGAAAGTCTGTATTTTTTGCCTGCTATATAATTTCTACTTCCCATAAATGACCCATGGGGTACATGAATGGAACAGAACTGAATCTTTGTAAACAACCAAGAAAGATTTGACCATGTTTCTGTTCAGAGATGCTCTACCTCAGCTACTTCCACTACAGGGGCTAAATAGAGACCCAGAAATTTTGTGCATCTCTTTCTTGGGACATAAGCTTCCTTGTAGTTTTAGATTAGTCATGCCCACTGGCCTGGTTCAGCAATGTCCATCCCTCTTTGAATGTCTCAAGGCAAATATTCATGTCGAGAGACACTGAGACAGAGGAGCCAGAGGAGAGCGCTGTTGTCAGAACCTGCTTGCCTAGTTTTCTCCCAGTCTCCCCTTTTGTAGCAAATTCCTTGCAATGTTTCTAGAAATATTTGTGACCTAGGACAGGTTATAGCAAGATGCAGCTACTGGAGGGAACCAGGATCAAGATTAGGGAGTGTCTAGTTCATTGAATTGTGAACAGGACCACCTATCTAACTTGAAACTTTGGTGATGTTAACAAATCCAAAGTGACCTCATGCACATGAGGATCATAACCTATCACCAGAAAGGGCAATCTGCCTTGCTGAGACCCAGAGGAATTAGGCAATGTTTGCCATCTGCAGCTTTGGGGAGACACAATCCTTGTTTCTCAATGTCTTTACTATTCTGAGCAAGATCAAAGTCTAGTCTGGGTATCGTTACATCCTACCGCTTTGTCCAAATTTTCTTTTCTGCTATAGGAACTCATTAAAAAGATAATGAGTCTTCCAAGGACCTGAGAGACGTCAGTGTAAACTCAGCCTTAACTGAGAAATTATAACACAAAATGTAATGAGTATAACAGAAGCTGACCTTCTTTGGGTTCCCTAGAAGAATCTACACTGGAAACCACCCCAAGAGAGTTATTTGGGGCCAGAGAGTAGGAGAACCTTCTTCCTTGGAAAAGTCATGGGTCTAGAAGATGTGCTTACTGGTTCAAATAAGGCAGGATGGGAGGACCTTCCAGGTGAAAGAAGCAATATGCATAGTAACCTGTGGTGAGGGGGATGAAGACCTGGGAGGCAATGGTAAGAAGAAAGACTCAGGGTTCACAAGGTCCCAGGTCATTCAGGGCAAACACCCAGAACCCTTTATACACCTCCAGGAACCCAGTGTTCTCCCATTTTGTGCCACAGCAACACTGTCCAGCCTTTGTTCAGAGTGAAAATTAAAGATCCTCAGTTGGCTTTGAGTTCTTCCTCCCTTACAACCCCTCTACTAGCTGGAACAGGAACCTGAGGCACTTCCATTTATGTGTTCATCCGTCCTTCACTGGATAAATCGAACTCATCTGTGAGGTACTTTCCACTCAGCGGTTAATTAAATGTTAAGGAAAGTGGTGAAGAGGCAAGACATTTTTGGACTTTGGAGCCAGAGACAGTTGGATTGGTCTCTTGTTTTGAATTTTATTTTCTAACTGTACAACTATGGGACAGTCTCCAGAGATCCTCAGACCTTCTTACATGGACAGAAAAGTTTACTACGGCTCCTTGGAGTGGCTGCCATGGGGTCATCAAATGTTAAATGGTGGAAACCACCGTCCGCACACTTTACACTCCAGCGTCCATGTCTCTTTTGAAATTTCTCTTACTGCGTCTTTAAATCTATAATGCTTATTCCATTGGGATTTGAGCTAGTTTGGTGCCAAGACTATTATTAAGGCTTTTTCTCCCCATAAAATGCTTTCTTGACTTATTTTTTTCTACTGTTTTTCTGTTTGAGTGTTCTTGGGAGTCCTCTGTCCTCTGTCTGTAGGGAAGAGATGACCGGTTTCCCTTTTAAGTTCCCAAGGAGTGGGACAGAGGAGAGAAGACAAAGATAGGACTCATGCCACTATGACTGAAGGCCATGGCTTAGAGTCAGATCTGTTTTCTTAAGTTGTTATATTAACTTCTTTGGGGTGAGTTTATTCCTCAGGAAGTGAAGATAATGTTATTCCGTGTTGTCCTGCCTACAGAACTGCAGCTGGGGATTTGCCTCCATTATTTTCCTGCCTTAGTATTTTCTCTCCCATGGGCAGAACCACAAAGCTGTCTCTTTCAGACACTTTCTAGGGTCGAATCCTTTATCCCACCTTTCACCTCTTTCTCCACTGCTTCTTTCTGTGGCCAAGACTTAGTTCCATCTATTCTGGAGAGGTTTGGAGTGAAGAGCTTGGGAACTTCCTTGCAGTGCTGACCTTGTCCCTGCACAGAATGAGCCTTCTGCTTTCCACTGTCTTTGTGTAGAGTGAGCCTAAGAACAGCTTGGCCCAATCTCCCTACTCTTTCCCCATCAACTTCTCACTCATTTCTTTCTCTAGAGGAACCAGCTTTTGTGGATGAGGGCATACATTAATCACTTCTATCTTCATGAGGCCAGCAGTTAAATAGTGTAAGAGTATGAATTAGACCTTAAATATAGTTTATTAGCCTTCCATAAATTACCTCATGTCCTTCTTTATGTCATAACAATTGTATAAGTTGAAGTATCCTTGTTGGCCTGTCATGGTACACTTAGCTTATAAATGTCCTTAACAATAAAAATGCTAAATTCTATTTAGCAGGGCTGAGGTGTTACTTGTTCTACTGTTTCTATAAATTTAAGCCAAACACATCAATAATGGTCCTAATGTTCTACTCGAAGTTACTGAGTTCTTTGATCCAGTGGTCTCTTGACTGGGACACAAGTAAGATAAGAGCCAGAATAGGTCACCCTGGCAGCTGGCCTCGCCCCCAGCATGAGCTAGAAATGTGTGTGTAAGTGGGATAAAGAACACCGTGGCCTTCTGCACCCCTGGCAGTGGTGGGGAGGTGCTCTGTGGATAAGGCCAAGCTCAGCAGGAACAGATGATGAAGTAAACACTGATCAATTCTGTCCAGAAAGCTCCCTGCAGGGCACCAGGTGATTCCCAAGATCCCTGCCTTGCTTGGCCTTTTACACAGCCTAAGGAAATCAAGTCCTTTCTATGCGAGAAATGGAGCTCTGTGCCTCACAGTGCTAAGAAAAGGAAGGTCACTGAGCCACGGAGATTTTAACCTCCTAGAAGCAGAAAAACAAGCATCCCCTTGGTTGTGTGTGGGGAACTTGTAGCATCATTCATGCTCAGTGACCACCACCTGTCACAGGTGAGTTCATAGTGAACATCTGGCCCTTTGAGAGGAAGCACATACTATGTGACAAAGACCAGAGTTTTAAAACTGTCTCAAATCACTGTCAAGAGTAGAAAAATATGACTTTCCATGTCTGATACACACAGATGTCCATTCCTAAAGTCTTTTCAGAGGCCTCTTCATAACTTCCTGTGTCTCCCACCCTGCAAACTGCCCTCTGCACCACTCCAAGATGCTCAGCTCACACTGGGCTCATAGTCCTTACATACAGACCAACTGGTTTCAAATTCATTTCTCATGCCCATCCCACCATCCAGGACCAAATCCACCTCTTACTATAGATTTATCTTAGCAAACTCCATCCTGGTATGTTTAGACAATATGAATGATAACAACAGAAACTGCTTCATTTTATACATACACAGAGCAATTTGGGTACTCTTCTCAGTGAATACTGTACATTACAAAGAGTCTTATTTGACTGTCCTGAGATCATTGTCAGGGGCCCTGTGATCATCACCATTTTGTTGATGTCACAGAGAGAAAGCTGAATCACCGATGGGTTAAATGAAATTGCCTAAATTCACATGGGTAGTCAGAGACCCTGGCAGCCTGTGCTGATTTCCCACCTGCACCTATCAGGTGGCTTCAGCATGGGACAGGGGAACACTTTGGTCATGACTGTCATGGAAGGAGATGAGCTGTATATACAACATATATCAGATTTCAAAGGTTTAGGATAAAAATGAGAAGAATGAAATATCTCATTATTATGTTATGGTGATTAGCTGTTGAATTCATTCCACCTTCAGTATGGTGGCTGCATTCCTACATGATGAGGACACACTCTCCAAGACTTGTGTCATGGAACATAGACTATCACAGCCTGTACTGAATGCAGATCTGATTGGCATAGGTCACTGATACCAGGAACCAATCAGAGCAGGCATGAGAATAATAGGTGTATGAGGATGCAGTTGTCATGACATGCCATATTGATTTACAGTCAACAGTAGACAGAATACCTTCTAAAATAAAATAAAAATGGCAACTACATAAAGCACTAACATAGGCATTGTTATCATCATCTAGTACCATGCACCAAACGTAATTGAATGACACTTTTAAATGATTAGCAGCCCTGCAGGTCAATATCCACCATTGTCCACAAACACAAACCATGTGTTGTGCATTTTGAGAGCAATGATGTCATTCAGCCCCAAGAATTTCTCAGCTCCATTTTAATCCCTGGGGATTGCTGAATATATGGTCCATTATTGATCAAAATGTCACTGAGCAGCCGGTACAGGAAGCCTGCTGCATGGTGATACTCAGAGTGTGTCAGAACAGCCCAAAAAGGATAGTTATGAGCCTTAGATGTGCAAATAACCACAGGACTGTTTATCTGAATCATGCAATGAACAGGACTTGCTGACGACGTTTGCCCACCTCCGAGGTAACCCTTGATATCTGAGGCAGAAATATTAATTCTTTTATTCACATTTCAACTGGCTGAGGGAGGTGCATACGACTCACCCCAATCTGGGAGATTCAAGTGTTACTTTAGGTCTTAATGTTCTCTTCTGCAGAAAAGCTGAAAGATTTTAGTATATTAGTGTCTCCACTCCACCCAAATAGGTTGATTACTGAAATATTCCTGTAAATCTCTGAGTCATATCTTCCTCATTGCCAAGAAAATGCAGTTTTATCATCCACAGATGCATGTCTGTCTCTAAGAATGTGTCTTGGACTACGATCAGTGAGTCTGGCATGAGGAAACCTGGAGTGCTGGGTTTGGGTTAAGTGACAGTTATAGGTCAAGGACAAATCGAGCTCTTGAACCTTTTAAATGTGAAGTTAGAAGGCATAAGCTTCTTTTGCCTCAGCAGTGAGAACTCACTGATAGATCTATTTTGATTCAGTTTTCTTTTTACTTATAATTTATTTGCGGAAGAAATATCACTTGGAAAATAGGTGAATGCTAGACATACCAATGAGAGGACCCAGGGCTTTTCAGTTTTTTTGCACTGTATTTTATGGCATTCACTTATCTGCAGTCAGCCAGAACTATGCTGTTTGAGAAAAGAGAGAAGGAGATAAGGGTCATTACAGGAAGGGTTTATATTTGTTGGATGGTGTGGGGGGGGAGCAAAGGAAATTACAGGATGAGAAATATGTTCATGACTTTAAATTATTATTCTCAAGTATAAAATTTAATAGGTAATGCACACCTGAAAGGACTTTGCATGGAAATAAGATAAAATATAGTTTTGAATATCAACATTTGATTGTGAAGTAATTAATTTACTTTTGAAAATACTTTTAAAGAGAACTTCCTGCAGTTACCTGCAAAGCAAAACAAGATGAATTCCTGGAAATGGACTTCTCCATAGAGTGAGTGTTGGTCTTTTTATCAGTCCAGCAGAAAGAAGACATACTAATAAAAGCATTAGACATCAAGCCAGAAGCAGTTCAGTTCACTGAAGGCTATTGAGCACCCAACCTTTTGAATCCAAGGTTTTCCAGATACCATAGTCGAGGACTGAGGAGAACATGCTGTTCTGGCACTGAGAGAACAGATTGGACATTTTTGGTGCAACATAATGTGCTTATGGAAAAGATGCAAAAGAGAGCCAATGGGGGCCAGGGATTTAGCCCAGTGGTTCCGGCACCTGTCTTGCAGGTGCAAGGACCCAGGTTCGATCCTAGGTAACCACATACAATACTGGGTGTGGAGACTCATGCCCAGCAGCAATCAGCACCACATACCACAGTGTCGGGCGTGGTGGCTCACGCCTGTAATCCCAACACTTGGGAGGCAGAGGCAGGAGGATTGCTGTGATGTGAGTTTGAGGCTGAGCCCAAGGCCAGCCTGAACTACAAAGCAAGACCCTGTCTCAAAAAAAAAAAAAAAAAAGAGCCAATGGGAGGAATTTTCCAACCTGATAATATTCTGAGTTTTTATGGAACTGTGGGTATCTTAGCTTGTGATCTATTCAGCATATGACAAACTGGTAGGTGGCCAAAGATAATTCTGCTATTTTACAGTTCTGGGAACTCAAAGGCCAAAATCCAGGTGATGGTACAAGCATTATTTCCTCTGAAGACTGGAAAAGAGAACCTATTTCTCTTGTCTCTCCTCCCCTCCTACATTCTACCAATTTCCTGGCAATGTTTTGTATTATGATGTCATGACTGGATCTCCCTAATGTCTGCCATTATATTTGTATGTCATTCGGCACATATGTGCATGTGTGCTTGCATGTGTGTTCGTGTCTGTCTCTGGGTCCAAACCTTCCCTGGTGATAAGAATCAATCAGGTTGGGTCAGGGTCCACTCTAGTGACCTTTTAAGCTGATGATATGCCTTTGCACCTTAGCTTGGTTTATTTGGACTTTAACAATAGACCTCAGTTTGAGTAGCTTATAAACAATCGAAATGTATTTCTCATCAATCCAGATGATGGAATAATCACCCCTGCAGTGCCCGCAGGTTGGGCATGGTGATGGTTTGCTCTATATTTCAGATGACAGCTCAGTGTTGTGTCCCCCACACTGCCAGACAGTTTGCTCTGTGAGAGTGGAACCTGCAACACTTGGTTCCTTTCCAAATCACCCTCCCCGCAAGTTCCTACTGAGAATTAGATTTCCACACACAAGTTTGGGCAAAATACACGAATATTCAGATCATAGCAGACTTTACCCAAAGAAAGCCATCTTCACAGATCCTGGGGTGAGTGCTTCAACATGCTTTGCAGAGTGTACTTCAACCATGACAGGGTGAATTCTGCAAGTTGAAGGAAATAACAGTGTTCAAGGTAGGGATGTTTCCATACCTTCTGGTTTTTCTGCTCCTCTGACCTCAGAAGTATTCATAGGGTCCCTGCCACAGGTCTCAGAGCTGGCACACATGCAAGGTCTACTTCATGGTGAGACTCCATCTCCTTTGACGTCAGAGTCTCCTTTCCAAAAATCCGTTAACGCAGTCATCAAATTGCTCAGTTCTATTCATTTCTTCTCTCAGGTTAAAACAGCCAAATACCAGTTTCCAAACATTCCAAGTATTCTTAATACTATGATAAAGCTACTTACACTGAATCCAGTTGAAATGAGGACAAAAATATTGGAGTGACCCAGTTGAAGAGAGACTAATCTACACAGAATATGAGGATAACTCGATGGATTGGATTGAATGCTGAAATTATGAGGACATTTTCGGACTTATGTGAAGACGCATTTCATAAACCATATGGGCTCGTTAGTAAATACTGTTGTATGAGAGTGACTTTTGCTTCTCTGTGTGAACTGGCTCTGCAGGACCTCTGGTAATGAATACTTGGAAAAAGACTAACACTGGTGCTATTGTTACGTTGACCTTTAAAGCCAACTGTCCTAGAAATTATGCTTTCATTTTGTTACCCACTGGTACCACATAGAGTTAAATTACAAATGCCACCTCTACAGTTATATAGTTGGGGATGTAACTGCTCCTCTAAATGACTTACAGATATGGGGAGGTGTGTGCATGCATGTAGACTTCACATTGCTTGGAGGTCAGCATATTTATGTAAGTCAGATCAAAACATGTTGCCTTGTAGACATACTTACAATTGGTGCTACAAAGGCAATGTTCTCAAAACGTACCACAATCCTAGGTCTAGATGAAATCTGGAGGTAATATGGTTAGAATATTTCTTTAATAACATTTTTCATCCCTCACACATGCAGGAGCTGTGATTCAATCAGAAAACTACACTTCTGTCTTCAATATAGAACTCTATAGAGGGAAATGCCATAACTACTGTGATTTTTTTCTTGGCATTGTTATTTTTCTATATACTATGGCTTAACTGGGTTTTGTAGAAAGATCGCTAGAATTCAAAAGACTGTTGAAGTGTCTGAAAAAATTCTCCTCAGGCTGTAATGTGCACCCAGGACTGAGCACTGGCTGTCTGCCTGGTTAAGTGGCTGTCACAATGGCCGACATGTCACCTAGTACTGCTGTGTCTTGGGGGTAAGAAGCACGCTATGCTACTCACAGGCTGGAGTGAAGGAGCTTGAGAGAGACAGAACAGGCCCTGGTGAGGGTTATGTGCACTACAGACTCCAATGCAGCTGGGCAGGAAATTCAAAGCTAGTTGAGTACAGTTACCAAAAGAACAAGTAATCGGGACTGAGGAAGATGAGACAAGAGTAACTGCTTTCGATACAAATCGCGGAGCCCTGACTCTCTAGCTAAGGATATTATGCAAGAGTAACATAAAGTCGATCTTGCTTGCTTTAACGCTGGCTTAAGGAAGAAAAGAATGAAAACTGGCAGTTTTGCACCATGTCTATTCCACATAGGAGCTCATCTGTTTAATCTCTAAACAGATATGGGAGGTGGATGGTGTTTTCTCTGTGTTACCGGGAAGGTCACGGGCTGATGGAGGCACGGAGCAGGGGTGGCCCGAGCACTGTCCCAAGGCCACATCCCAACGGGTGTGTTTTCAGCTGCCATAGCAGTGACACGGCTTCGCCTGGCGCGTGGGCCTTGCTCTGGGTTAGCGGCAGCACGCGGCTCATTCACACCTCACAATCACGGCGTGAAGCTGCTGGGGATTCAGAGTGGCCAGGACGGGATCATGCTTCCCCGTGTCAGACTGAAAGGCGAGACGGGAAGTCCAGGCTGACGTGAGCGAACACAGCCACCGCGGCCTTGTTGCGCATGAAGGGTCACAGAGAGGCACCCCGGTGGTGACTGCAGACAGCCATGGTGCCGTCGCGCCGGCCCGGGCGGCTGTCACCGGCTCCCGCTGGGATCCTGCAGCCGCTGGATCCATCAGATCCCTCCACATGACAGGAAGAAACATGTAAATGTGATGGCGTAGTACTGCTCTCCTGTCAGTAGCATTCTGCTGTTAAACCCACATGTTCACTGTACATCATGTCCCCACTGCCCACATCCCTCTGCTGATTTGCTTACATTCCAGATCTCTTTTTTTTAATTAACTGATTTTATTGGGATATTTTATATACACATCAGCAAACATATCATATTTACACATCTGTGACTTATTTATTTCACTTATCAGTATGTCCCCAAGGTACATGCATTTGAGTATAAATGACTCAAACTTATCATTCTTTATTGCAGACTAATACTCTATTTTATTTTTCTAAAAAACACACACACACATCTTCTTTATCCAGTCTCCAGTTGATAGACATTTGGATTATTTCCAAGATTTAGCAATCACAAACTGACCTGCTATAAAAACAAGGGTGCACATATATCACTGTAATATGAATCTTTGGTTTTGTGTATCTACCCAGCAAGGGAATAGCAGGAATCTCCACACTGATCTCCACTAGTTGGACCAGTCTACAGCCCCAATAAGAGTGGAGAAGGGTTCCTTTCTCCCTGCAGCCTCAACAGCATTTGTTACTTGTTAATTTCAAGATGTGAGCCATTCTTTGTGGAGTGAGATGAAATCTTAGTGTTGTTTTCATCCGCATCTCTTGAATGACCAGCAATTTGAGTATTTCTTCTATATTTCCTAACTGTTTTTACTTTTTCTTCTAAAAAGTGTCTGTTCATTTCACATGCCCATTTTTTAATTGGGTCTTTAGTTTTTGGGAGAGACTGATTTACGTTCCAGATTTCTGCACATGCCACTTCTTTGCACCCATTGTTTACTCTTCCTGGTTGTCTCTCACCGTCTCATCCCTCTTGTCTAATGGGATCTTTTTCTTACATCTCATCTCTCTGACCTTGGACTCTAGGAGTAGGTGGGTGCCCCACACAAGTACTTGTGTTGCACAGTGTTACTTTCTTATAATAACTCACTGTACGGTCAGCATTTTGTATTCTCTTCTGTGCTCGTTTAATGAAGGTCTGTCCACCAAATGGATTTTGGATCTCTTGATGGCTGGTTCGTGTCTGTCTCTTCTCCTCTCACTCATAGCACCAAACATGGCATCTCCATGCACTTAGCAATAAAATGTTTATTTTAAAATATGAATAAACATTATTCCATTTCTCCCAATAGAAAGGACACTTAGAGGAGACGTGGTCACTTACTATATCCAGTGTGTTTCTGGTGTTAGAGAAAAACTGGCAAATACTTTGTTCTTGGAGCTTTCAGGACTAAGTATGAAGTCCCACCTCCCAAGGCGGAGATTGGCAGGGAGGGCTAAGCTAGGCTCAAGGCTGCTCCAGAGAGGAGAGTCAGCCTGCTGCACATGGATCCTTCCTGTCCCGAACTGGTCAGGAGCATTTCCCTGAGGAGTTGGGATTCCATGGTTGTTTCTCTTGCTTTCAACTTTCACTGAAATTATCTGTTATCCTTTTGGATAAAGCTTTACAATTTTAGTACTGTTGGCTATAATCTTCAAGCAGATTTTAGATGTGTTCCCCTCTTTATGAGAAACATTCAGTTAGGAATGGTATTTATTAAGCAGCTTCTGTGTATTTAACCATGCACTGGTCATATCAGCATACCGGATACAAGGCCTTGAACAAAGACACTAGTATTCCTGCTTGACTAAAACTGAAAATGCTTGCAGATTAAATGCCTTGTCAAACTCTGATTCCCAATGAAATTTATCTCTTTTGTTTATTTATTGATTGAGATGGGGTCACAATATGTTGCCTGTATCAGTCTTGAACTTATGACCAAACTTAAATAAATTCCAATGGGCCTTTTATCTCGGCCTTCTGAGTGGTCAGGATGAGAATCCTGTGCATATGTCCAGGTCGTAATGACATTACTTGCTTGTAAACAAACCTGTTAGCTATTTTCTCATGTTGTTAAGCCCTCTATCATTTCCCACATTAGATCAAAGCTCAAGAAATCTATATATCTTATGGTATTGCCTTCATAGCATTAATGAACTAATTACAGTATTTGAAAGCAGAGTTGACTTCTCACGTAAGACAGTTTCATCCATCACACAGCTAACAAGTGTGTTTTGTAATTCAAATATTGAATATTTCAGGGGAATATATTTTAAATACTCTAGAGAAAGAACTAAAATTAATTAAATGTATTATACACATATTTATAATATATATAGTCTATGCTATATTCTTATGAACTTTCTTAAGGGTGATACATATCTATATTCCAAGAATTTTAGGAGGCTGAGATAGGAGGCTCAGGCTAAGAAATCCAGTGACTTAGCAAGACCTTGTTTCAAAAATAATTTGTGAACATTATTAAAAGATAGGGAAGTAGATGTGTTCAAAGACTTTGGGTTCAACCCTTAGCACTGTAAAACAAAGGAAAAACAAAAACCTATATTTACTATAACTGTAAGGGTGAACATAAGGGAGTTTTTTTTTTAATCAGGTGAGGGAATTGAAGCCACTAGAGGTATACTAAGTTCCTTGGGTGGGGGACTCCAGTGGGCAGAATTAAGCTGGTGTCCAGAGTCACTAGGGTGCCAGCTCTGGCCTCGTGAGCTTCACTCAGCAGTGTGACTCACAGGTCTAGGTGGTGGCATGGCCTGAGCTGCACCCAGATCTACACATTTCTTTGCAGTCTTTGCAGTTTTAATTTCACTCTTGATTTAAAAAGAGAATTAATTTTTTTTTGCATTACCCCAGGCTACTTTTGACTAGCTTCAAATAGAAAGAAATCCACCACATAGATTTTACATGGAAGTCATTCCCCTTAGAAAGGATGGTCTTATTCTTGCTTTATTCTGTTTTAATGGGTATTATCATCTGTCAGCTTCAAAATCCCTTCCACTGGCAGAGGCAGGTGGGGGAAGGAGAATATGTGTGATTTATGTTTGTTCACTGGCTGCCGTCAACTCATGACAATTAAGGTCAAAGAAATGCTTTGGAATTGATATAACTGTTTATTTGTTTGGTTGATTCCAAGTTCACATGGCAATTCTACGTGTAGGGTAGAAAGCATGACCTTTTTGAGGGTGACCATATACTCAGACAAGGTCTTGATAACATATTTTGTGTGTTCTTTTACTCTGAATCTTTGCAAACTTGAAATGCTTACTCAGGCCTGCTGTTCTTTTCCACTTCTTCAGAAATGTGGCATAATTGTAAATGATTGTAAATCATAAATGTAAATAATGCCTAAAGAGAGCGACTACTTCAAAAATATTCACATGCAATACATTTGTAGAGGAAAAAGAATTGGAAAATGTGCAGCTGTATCTCAAGACAGGCGACAGTGCATAGTCTCAGAAAACGAAGGAAAATTGGCTCTAGAGTTCTGGCCAAGTGGAGAAAATGATCCTGCTTGTTGGGTCTGGTGCTCATTTGCCTAATTAGAAACAGAGCCTGACCTCAGTTCCAGTTCAAGAAGAATGGAGCACATGCAAGCTGCTTTGCCTGGTCCTGGCAAACACTCGAGGCATTCTGGGAGAATCCCAGAAGCCACTGCATGGCCAGTTCTGTGTCTATGAGCTACTCTCAGCTGCTTTTTATGGCTGTAGATTGGCATCAATGCCAGATCATAAAATTGAGGAGCAGCTATCATCAACATTAAATAAATCATTATTGAGATTCCTAGTTTGGTATAATTTGCCATAACTGTTCACCTAAGAGATCACTATTGTGCTCTACAGCTCACCAAAGCTGAATGAACAGCATCTACAACTCCTCAAGTTCCCTTGTTTCACTTCGTAGATCTCTTCACATTCCTATGAAAAGTCTGTGAGATTTCTCAGTCTCTGCTGCTCCATGTCCATGTCTATACTTGGTAGGGTGAGCCGTACACCGTCCCACTTCCCTCACTCTGTTAATTTTAAATTCTAGAATGATTATGTTAGGCATCTTTATAGTTGTATGCATCTTTGTAGAAGTGTTTATTTAAAGCTTTTCTTCTAAAACGTTTAAATATTTTGCCCTTTTTAAAAAAAATTCAAATCCTTAATGGTACATTATGAATACACATCATCATCGCATTCAACATTGAGAGTTTGTACCAGCTTTTAAATTACATTTCTAATCTATTCAATATTGAGTTAAAAATAAAACATTCTTTTACATAGCATGTGCTTGCAATATTCAATGCTTAGAGTCACCATGGGGAACTGGTATATGCATATAACATGTCTCAGATCTTTTTGATGTTCGCTGCCTTTCTTGTTCTTTTTCATAATGGTGTCTTTAAAGAGCAAATGTTATAACTGGCAGTGAAATCTGCCTCAGTCAACTGTAAAACTTTTATTGTGTGTATCTTCTGTATTATAGTTAAATGTTTTAAACCATGATATGAATATTTCTCCTATGTTTTCTTGTACATCCATGTTTTAAAATTTTACATATAGGCATGCTGTCCATTGTGAAGTTATCTTTGTGTAGTACAAAGTTATAGTTAAAGTGTATTTTTGCACAGATAACTCTCATTATTTGTGCAATGTCATTCTTTCAGAGGTAAACCTTTTTCAAAATTAAGTTCATATATTTGCATATAGGTATTTCTGAATGATTTTGTCTATGATGTATTGATCTAGAATTTGGTTGATATTGTATTGCTTTGAATAGTCTAGCATTATAACAAATCTTAGAATTACACTTCATAATTTTGTCCTCTTGTTGAGATAATTTGTTTTAGCTACTCCATATCTTCCATATTTCCATACAACATTTACAATCAGCTTATTAATGTTTGTCATAAAACAACAATAAAAATATATCCCAAGATTATGAAAAAGATTATGTTCAAACTATCACCTTGGAAAGAAGACATTAATATTGATTCTTTTAACCTGTAAACATGATACATCTCTCCATTGACATGTTCTTTAAATTCTCTCAATGATATTTTAAATAAAATATACTTGTATATGTCTTGTCAAATTTATTTCTGTGCATTTTATAGGTTTTGGTGATGGTATCATTTTTTAACTATTAGTAGATTTTTTTCTAATTATTAGTAGTTAGTACCTGTTAGTCTATTAGTTAGCAGTCTAACTGACTAGTTAGTAGTTTCTAACTACTTGTTGCTGTTGGATATTTCTTCAGTGTTTATACTCTGCAACCTCATATCCTGAATGAGACCCAGTTTACTGAGGAGTTATCCAAGTTCTTTAGAAGACTCCATCACCTATTCTGCCCAGGTGATCATGTAGCATACAAGGCAATGTTTCTTCTGCATTCCTAAAAGACATAGGTTTACTCCTAATTTTTTCTTGATTACATTGACTGCACTTTCAGTCCATACAGTGTTGAAGTTATCAGAGTAGATATCCTTGCTTTAATCCTGGTATTAATATATAAATATGTATACATATATATATAATGTCAAATTTTGAGATTTTTAAACCATGGATTGATAGAAATTTTTCAATCAATGTGATTGATTTTTTCACATTTTTAGTACCTGTTTGTGGTAAATAATGATTGCATCTCTCACGAGGAGTTGGTCCATGTACACAGTACATCTTAGTTCTTATTTTTCATTCCCTGCTCCTCCAAATTTCCCTGCTCCCCCAATTTCCCTTCCAAATTTTGGCTTTTTTCCCGTTTGCTAAGGCTCTGTTTTCATCATGTTCACCTTCTATTCTCTTTTCTACCCTTTTTCCTTTCCATGGATAAACAGAATGAGAGGAGCCAGATATGCGGGTGTGTCAGGTGTGGACTTGGAGAGAAGGTGGTGTAGATGAGTATCGGAGCCCTGCGAGGCACGCTGGTGAGGCTGTTGTGACTGTCATGTGTATATCAGGTGCTGTGATTGCAGTTCTTTAATGACATATACCTGACTAATGATCATCCTGCCTCAGCTCTAAGCTACTCGAGGTAGACTTTGGAAGGCTGTCTCTTGGATTCATAGATAGTTATTTTGCCAATAGGTGAAAAAGAAAGAGAAGGACATTTAGTCAAAGGTATTTGTGAGTGAACAAATGAATAATTATGTGTCATGGTCTCTGCTGTTTCGAGGGAGAGAAGAAAACAAGAGGAAGATGATTCCCAGAGAGAAATGAACAGGGTCTGTGGACGCAAAGCTCTTGATGAGATGAATGGAAAAACTGCTGGAGTAGATACTCAGAAAAAGAGTCGAGAGTGTAAATTGTAGTGGCTGAAAGGTGAAATGTCTGTTTTTGCATGTTTTTATGGGGGAAAGCAGTGAGACACTACTTTGGTAATGTCTGAGGCTGAAGTCTACCGTGCCAGTGGAGTACTGTGGAGTCTACCCCGTGGGCAGTTGAGATATATGCAAGCATCTTGAAATTCTCTTTTGTGAGTGATGTCATTCACAACAGTGGGCTGATGAAGGAGGAACATAGCCAGGAACCAGTGAGAATCAGAAACCCAAGGAGATTACCATCTTACAAACTAAGAACAAAATCATTACTGAATCAGGAAAATGCAGATGAACAGATCTGTTTCTGTAATTCACTAGTTTTAGTGCCACCACAATTTCAAAAGGGCATGATTTCCATGTGTCTTAAAGTAGCAGTGACTTTTAATAAGATGATGCTCAATGATGTGTGTGAGTTCTGATTTAACCATTCAGATGCAAAATCTCTGTGAAGAAGAAACCAGTGTCCTCTAGACTTCTGCAAAGAAGCTGAACCATAACAGCTTCCTCACGCTTTTTCTTATTCATTACAGGGATAAAAATGTGGGCTTTGAAGGCCACCTGGCAGTATGGAAGTGTAGAGATGGAGGCTATCGCTGCTGTGCCCTGCTAGCATCCATTCTAACTCTGTTTTTCACATTCACAGAGAGCGAAGAAGTTTATCAAAGGCAGGTGCTGTCAATCTCATGTATCATCTTTGGAATCGTCATCGTGGGCATGTTCTGTGCCGCCTTCTACTTCAAAAGCAAGTAAGACCATTTCCCTCAAGTGTTAGAAGGTCACTTCTCAAAGAAAACAGTTGGTCTTTCTCTCTGTTCTCAGTCTCTTCTCTAAGCAGAGAGTTTCTTGGCAAATGAGCCTAGCAGCCATCCGCTGTGGCTGACATCGTGTGCAAACTGTGGGGTCTGCTCTGTGTGGATGGCTGTGCATGGTGTGACCTTGGAGGCATGGGGTGATCACTTATTCTGGTGTCTCCTAGTCACTGAAAGGCTAACTATTCAGAACAGCAGTCCCCTGCAGTGAAGCTGAACATCACCAAATATTTAAGAGAAAAATACACAGAAAAAAAAAAAAACAGTTTTCATTTTATATTGTTTTAACCTGAAAACCCTAAAGGTTTTAGCCAAATAGAAAGACACAACACTAGAAAATATACCTATTTAGGGTGATCGGTACATGGATCTGGAACATTCCTTCCAGCTCTCTTGCCAGGAAACTGGACCTTCAACAGATGAAGATGCTGTGTTTACTTTTCTCCAAATGAACTGCAATAGTATTTATGGAAATGACGTAGTCTGCACTTAAAATGCAGATAAAAACATTAGCCTTTTGGATACTTGAGCTTTAAAAAGTTGGCTCAGATTTTGTTCCACAGCTTGTCTAAAATGCAAGCCAACATATAATTGCTTTTCATCATGCTGATATTATTCTAACCATTTGCTCTTCTAAAACATGAATCAGTTTCCAGATATAGTTTAGGATACCTGTCTGAATGTTGGGTATATTGATATTCTTAAAGAACATTTATGATTTAAAAATAGATGATAGAACTCAGACCTTGATACAGAGATGGTGCCTGTTTTTTAATAGACAATTTCAAAACAGTCTTGGATTTTCAGAATGAGTACACAAATAGTGCAGAGGATTCTCATGTACCTAAAACCCACCCTCCTGTACTATTAACACCTTACCTTGAAATAGTGTGCTTGCCACAGATGATGGAATAACACTGATACGGTGTGTCCAGTGGCCGTACTTTCAGGTTTCCTTTGTTTTTTACCTAGTATCTGTTTTCTTATTTCAAGATAGCTCATGGCCACGACAGTTGTCACTGTTCAGCTCCTGATCCTCACAGTCATCTGAGCTGTGTGTCATGTCACTGCAGTTTTTAGACAGTGTGGCCATTCGCTGTTTTTTGCATAAGAAAATGCTTGAAACCAGCAAGTTACAAAGAAGAAAGGTTGGATTTTTGACTTTTGTGTTTGGCCTGCGCACTTGTAGATGCCACTCCACGGTGAGCTGGCCCCTTGTGTTGGGTCCTGTGATGATGAGCCAGCCATGGTGCCTGAGGCACTGACAGAAGAAGTGTGGTGCCCTCTTAGTGGAATGTGCAGAAAGAGACACAATCAGTTGGTGTCCCACACTCCTCAAACACACACTGCCAGGCAGCAGAATATCTTCCACCAACCTCCACCTATCCACCAGGTCCACCACCTACCCGATCTCTAAGCTGGAACAGAGCTTTTAACACATGGGCTTTGGGGGACATTTCATCCCCAAATGGTAGCAGACAACATTGAAATTTATTTCAAAATATTAAGCTGTTAATGTCACAAGGTCAGAATTGCATTTATAGGGCTTTGAGGGTTGCTGGTTCTGGTGTAAATCTTGTGCTGTTAACTCCTGTATTCTATTGGGCCAGGGAGATCTCTGGTAGGTAGAGACCCTTCCCAGAGTGAGCTAGAAGTGCCCCTCTCTGACAGCAACCCTCTCACCCAATCATCTCTGGGCAGGTCATGTGGCGTGATGTTCAAATCACCCATAGCTACGTTCACATCCTTAGGTTTCCATTTGCTTTTGGTGTTTTAAGGCAAATTCCATTACATTTCTTAGTCTCAAGTTTCTTTTAATTCAGTTAAAAAGAAAACAAACAAAGAAAGTAGCATTGCCCTTAGAGAACTATGTTAAGGACTAAACAAGATGATGCTGAGAAGCACACAGCACAATATGAGAAGAGTAAGTGCTCAAGGATGACTTCCTAATCCCCATGCTCCTCACACAAGGACTTGGAAGCTTGGGCCAGAGCCAAGCACATGCACAGTAGAGCACACAGGTCATCACACCTGACAGGTCACAGGAAGGATCTCTCAGGAGGAGACAGAAATCATGTGTAACAGTAAGCAAGTTACTATGTAGAAGCAGTTAATTGCTTATCTTTGGAGTATAATTTGTAGCTGTATCACGCTTCAGTAAAAGCTGATAATGGTGATCACAAGAGCAGGGAAGAGCTGGATGACCAGGGACTCATGCCTTCAGGGCTGTCAGTCCGCTACCTCGGCCTGGGAACCAGGCATCTGTGCAAATGTGATTGTGTGTCAGATTTTCCAGGAGAAGTCAGAGGCCCAGGCTCTGAAGGGGCAGCACCGTCCACCCAGGACACATTGGAATTAACATTAAATAAGAATCTCAAAGATAACAGTGGCAATAATCAAAGCCCTTCCCAACTAGAATTATATTTTGAAGGTGCCCAAAGTGTACATTCTTCTCTTGTAGTTGCCAGGCGTGGTCTTCCCTTTCCTTTGCCTCAAAGAAACCCCCACACCCACACCAAGCTCTGAATCTACATTGTATAAAACAATACAGACTTTCACCATACTCTGGCCCAAGTTTCTTTTCTGAATTCCTGGATGTTTTATTATCGTTCTCAAACCTTGAGGATAACAGAACAGGCAGACCACAGCTTGATCTCCCTTTACTGATGTGTACAAGTTAGGATTGTTTCTCATCAGTCTTGGCCTGGTCTGGTTTAATTAGAAGGGATATTAGAGCAAAACTGATCTCCGAGGTCGGTAGGAAATATGATGAGGCAAGAGTGAAAAGCAACTTGAATTTGGAGGATTTTTGGACCCATTTATTTGAACTCTCCCACATCAGTAAAGATGGAGTAGAAGAAATTTTCTTTCCATCACCCCTGATGAGACTACGTGTGCCCATACATAGTCATTGCCACTGTTACACTTTCAACTCAGCTGCCATGACTTATATGGAAACTGTGTATTTTTAATAAACTCTTTGCTACTTTCATCTTCTATACTTAAGAAGGATGAAGTTGGTGGTAGAAGTCCTTAGCAGAGCTGGAAAACGCACTAATGACTGAACTCCTTAAGTGGATTTGGGATAAGAAGAGAAATGTTGGAGAAGGCCAAACTTAGATTAAATACTTATCAACTGGGAAAAAGTAGAAAAGCATGAGGCCTGGTACGACAGGTTCAGTGTGTGCCTGGAGTCACCTGCCTCTTCCTTTGGGAAGTCACCTCCTGGGGTACGGGCTCTCAGGTGGCAGGGAGGCTCTGAGGCACTGCTGCGATCCTCTGAACCTGGAGGTCTAAAAGCTTGAGATGTTGGAAGACAACTGTGAAAAGAGTTGCCTTTATCCCTCACCTGCCCTGTCGTCAGATAACCTGGTTCCAATCATGGGTCAAGGTGAGGTTAGACCTTGCTCCAATTTGAGTGTAAGACCAAGACAACTTCAGAGCTTTTCATATTCAGACTTCTCCTTCTCCCTAACCCTGTTTTCTTCCTGATCATAGGTGAGGATTCCCAACTTCCTCTCTAACAATACTCCTGTATACTTTTTCCAGTGTTACTTCCTCAGGAGCTCAGCCTGTGACCCAACAGATAATGTCTGCCCAAAACTTGTGACATGGATACTCATGGAACACCCATCTCTTTTCTTTTTTGTGCACTGGGCCAGAGAAACTTCAAACTCATGGCCTGTGATGGCTCAACATTGGTCTTAGACCGAGTAGCATTCCCCGGTACAACGTGCATATGACGTCCTCCCCAGCACAACTGTTCTCCTGAGAGAGCTAATGTGGTCAGTCAGATGCTGCCCATTTCCTCTCACCATTTGCTGAGCAGAGGAAAGAGAGAAATGATTACCTATGAGAGGGAGGGATAGGAGAAGAGAAGGCAGGCTCTGAAACAGAAGTTGGAAAGGACTACATCGGGACAGCGATAAGATGACAGAAGAAAGCAGACCAGGAAAGAATTCAGGAAACATGGTCAGTTAGTGTTACAAGAATATATCTTTAAAAGTTTACACTCTAGGGCCGGGGAGTTAGCTCAGTGGTTCTGGCGCCTGTCTCGCAAGCGCAAGGGCCCGGGTTCGATTCCCCGGTAACCACATAACAATACTGGGTGTGGAGACCCACACCCAGCAGCAACCAGTAGCACATACCACAGTGCCGGGCGTGGTGGCTCACGCCTGTAATCCCAGCACTCGGGAGGCAGAGGCAGGAGGATTGTGATGTGAGTTGGAGGCTGAGCTCAGGG
>PVIR01007048.1:0-63178 GCA_004026965.1 Petromus typicus
ACACTGTAACCTACGAATATAAAAACAGTTGTCCGATGCACATAGAAATATCTGTAGGAGGCTGGCTGAAACAAGAAAAGTAGAGCTAGAGGGGGTTGTTTGGTAATTAAATAGAAATAAAGCCTGAGAAAGAGAGAGCTCAGAAATAGACTCGGGTATAATTCAGTAACAGTAAACTGTTACTTCAAAAATAAGAAAAGTATATTGTGATAATGGTTAGAGAAAATTGGTTAGTAACAGGATAAAAATAAAACTATGGCTCCTGTATCTTACTCATATGAGGAAGGTGACTTAAAAGCAACTCAGAATGCAAAAATTAAACAACGAAAACTTTAAAAGTAAATATAAGAAAAAGTTTCCCTACCAAGGATGAAAAATAATTCTTTCTAGACCTAACACAAAAAACATTCTGTTAAGTTTCTAAAGAACAAGAAATACTGAGTAGCATAAAATAGCTTTAAAAATGAAGGTACAATAAAATATATTCCCACAACATCATTTTGATAACAACGATATTAGTTGAGGCCTTATTTTATTATTGAGCGATAACCTATATTTTATCTTATTCCTGCAATATCTTATTTAATCCTCTTAGCAAATCATTATTTTTATTTTGCTAATGAAGGAGCTAAAAATATGAATGACGTTGTTCAGAGTCCTAGAGACAATAATTCTGGGATGGTGAGTTTTATACAGTTCAATTGATTCTAAATCCTATGTGCTGAATAATTATGAGTGACTAATATACACTCCCTGTTAAACACGGATTCCTGCAGATCAATGAGAACCAGGAAGTGACATCTCAAAGAAAAATGAGTGAGGCGTAGGGACAACCTCTGCATCACTCACACTCCTGCATTATCGCATATAGACAGAAACGGACTGATCAGTAATGCAGAGATAAACCATCCCTAATCAAAAACCAAGCATAAGAAAGTTTATTTGCACCTATTATATTGGTAAAGATAAAAAAAACTCATTAAATCAATTTGAAAATAATATAGAGGAAACATGTTCTCTGATAATTTTAGTGAAAAGTCAAATGTGTGGATACATTTTGGAAAGCATTTTGGAAACATTTTATTAAAGTATTAGCTGTATGTATCTTGTGACTCAGCTGTTATAATTATGAATATTTTCTAAGTTAACAATCTATGTGAATGCAGATAGAAAATAAGTAGATATCAACACAGTGCTATTTAAAATACTACAAAGGCTATTAACAATTAGCATGTTCATTAATGTGGAATGAATTAAATCGAGTAGGGCCATATATCCTGGTTTCCTGAGGACAATTCCAGTTCCTGGTTGTCATCTTGTCAGGATTATAAAGTGTTCCCCTTTCACTTCCATGGTGTCTTTCATTTTGAGAATTAAAGTATGAGATCAATCACTTTGAGTAACAAATATATTTTTCTATATTCATGAGAAATGCAAATATATAGTGTGAGATGAAGTGCTATGTGTAATATCATATGAATAATATATAATTTAATGTATATATGCACATATATAACAGGCACAGAATACAACTCTATTTATTTTCGACTGTGTTAATGTATAAAAACATTTATCTGTGTTGATACTGAAACAAAACTCTGTGGTATCGCTGAAACATCGAGTGTTCATCCACAGTCTCATGCTCTCAGAGGTGGGGCTTTAGGAGTTGATTGGGTTATGGGGGCTCCCCATTTGTTACAGAACTGATATATTGTGGAGTTCAGAGCTAAATGTGTTAGTGACGTAGAAACTGGTTGGAAGAAGTGTACCCCTGAGAGTGTGTCTGTCTCCTTCCTCTCTCTCTCTCTGCTTCCTGACCGCCGTGAGATGAGCAGCTTTCCTCCACCACCCTCTTCTGCGTGATGTGTCCACCGTGGAGCCAACCAGCTGGAGACTGAGTCCCCTGACCCGAGCCAGGAGCTGAACTGAGTCCCCTCCCCTTTAACTTGTGGGTGTCGGGTGCTGTGTCCCAGCAACACGGAAGCTAACTAATACACTCTGGTTGCTGGAAACCAGGTAGTCATTATTTATAATTGTATATAAATAATATATTTCTGAACTTTCTAATAAACGTGTGTTATAATATGGCCAATGAATTTTTTTCATTTTAGAAGATGAAAGATCGGTTTAGTCATAATCCCAATTGTCCAGTTAATTTTCCCAAATAGGGTTGTTTCTGACACATCATGAGACAGATCATTACCTGCATCTTTCCTCTAGAATCTTCTAATTAGGGCCGGGATTTAGCTCAAGTGGTACCATGTCTACTAGGAAGCATAAAGGCCTGAGTTCAATCCCCGTACTGCAAAATAATAAATAAATAAATAAAATCTTAAATTAACTAGTTCTAGTTCAAAATACTTCTATTGATACATATGGTCATTTGTTCCATGTAAAGAGGAAAAGGGTCTTTTAATTTTATCTACCTGGTGTGCATAGCCGGTACGTGGGAGATGCACATGCTTCTCTGTGATGTTTCTAGTTCCAAAATAAGAGGAATTAATATGGTTTCCCATGGCTTGTTAAGCCAGAAACACGAGAAGTCCAACATCCGTCTCCTCAGTGAACAATCAAATCCATTAACCATTATTAGTCAATTTTTAAATGTTTTATTTTCTGTGCTCTCTTTTCTAGCTGTTCAGTTTTGGAACAAATTGGTATTTGAAATACAGTTATTCAAAGAACCACAAAATGATCTCAAGATTGCCAAATTCCGGAACCCTTATAAGATCTTCTCTCTGAGAACTATGAGTGCCTTTATTTCTATAAACATGTCCATACAATTACAAGAAATAATATACATATTCATAGTACACAAAAAAATGAGAAAGAAAATTGAAACCACAGATTTTTCCCATTGTCCTTCTAATTAAGAAAAAAATATAATTTATTACCCACTGCCAGTAAGTAGCAAAAGAAATGCAAAGTTTCCAGCAGTCTGCCACCTTGACTACCTCTTTGAGTCAGTAATCCCTAGAAAGTACAGACTTTTCCTGTCGTGAGTGCTTGGTCTTTGAGTTTTCAGAATGTTTGCTATCTTATATCCCACTCACCATGGCCTCCTTTTCAGTCAGCAGGATGCAACAATTACTGGAAAACAATCACACACCATGTGAGAGGAATGTGGAGACGTATTTTGAGAATTTAGGAAGCATTCCCAGTATCACTGTAACCCAGAAGTGGTGTACCTTTTACTTGATTCCTGACAGCAAGGACCAGGAGCCAAGAGGGGCCTCCCCTTTATCCACACCCAGTCAGTGGTACCACACACCTCTGATCCAAGCATTGCACACTTAATCTCAGCATCACACACTCTAGATCCAGCCACTTCTGAAAAGCCCCAACTATGACGGCATGACGCTTCGTGTACATATGTACATATAGACACACACAAGGCATAACAGGAGTTAAAAGAAACAGAATTGGTGTTGTCAAAAAGCGAATCAGTGATCTTCCAGATGCATGGTGGAAGTTTATTATAAGACAAACAGAGAGAAAAAACAATGACAGACATAACTGACATTAATAAAGCAATTCAGACTGTGAACAAGAATTATTTCTAATGAACAAAGAACAACAGAACACAAAATAATAATGAACATAACTTCCCATGTGACAAACAATTAGAAAAATGTGAAGGTAAAACCGGGAGTATATTATCATATTCCAACTAATGTGATACAAAATTGCGTGTGAATCTTTGCAGTGTTTTTCTTGTAGTAACAACAACAAAAGAGAACACTCTATAGACATTCATGGGAGCAGAGTGACAATGAACTATTATAAAAGTAGTCACCCCATGCAGTGATCAAAGGAAGTGCCCTTCTTTTACACAGAAGTGCAGATCATCTTGGACTGCAGAAGAGTTCTTCACAGAAAGAAACCAGCCAGTAATTGTCAGCTCCTCAGGATAGCTTCTTAACAGCAGTTCAACGCTCTGATTCACAGAAGCAGACATTTTCCCTCTCTCCCTTTCAAGACAAGATGACACTGTGGTAATCACCTCATAAGATGTTAAGTGAGAGAACAGTCTAAGACAGGAGTGACGTCCTACAGATGTGGAATAAGGGTAGAAAATTCTATCTAATGGCATTTTTTGTCAAAAAAACCAAAGCAACAGTGAAGTACTTGAATCCAGTCAAGTGGAAGCTCAGAAGTGAGCCCTGAAATGTAGACTATCATAATATTACTTAGCTGGAAGAAACTGTTGTCAAAAGAAAAGATTTGAGCTCTCAATCACAGGTCCCTGCTCACCATTCATTCCTCTCCAGCAAGCAATGGCATTTGCTCTGCTAAGAAACAAAAAAAATATCTGAGAGAAGGAGAAAGACGATGTGCTAAAGTAAGGCACTGTGCTGTCCCTGTCCCCTTCCTTCCAGAGAAATACTGAATGCCAAGCTTCAAGAGAAAAGAATGGCCCATGGAAGAAGGAAACACAGAGACAGCTAGAATGATACTTGGGAGAAGGGAACTTAGCTGATAAATTCCTTTGAGTTATTCTTTTGCTTTAATTCTGGAGAGTGGCAATTCCAACAAGAACAAAAATGAATAATCAATTCAAGAAATCTTAGGTGGGGAAACTCTAGCTATCCTAGGAACTTTCCTTTGTTCTATCATAGTGTATCTTGTTTATCCCTCAACCAAGAGTAATGTAATTATTAGCATAAATGTGTCTATTTCCATTAGATTCAGAGGTGCTGAGAGAGGTGACCTGCCTGTCCCTTGCTCGCATTTGGCAATAACAAGTACCTGTTCAAAAATAAAATGACAAGGTATAAAGACAAGAATTAGTGGCCATATACATAGTCTCACCTTTAACTCCAAGAAGGAATTAGCTAAGAACTGGCATTGAGACTCTTTTGGATAGTTACAATGACAAAAAACTCTTTACCTATAAATGCATTACAGGTCATTTAAATTATTGAATATTTTGATTACACAAATGAGTAATTTGTTATAATACATGGAACTAAAATACTTATTTTTCTGTCTTATCATACAAAGCTAAGTGAGTATTCTTACCATGTAATCTCTCTTTTAAATCTCACATCTGCCCACACCTATCTTTTTTTAAATTATTATTATAAACAAATTACAAATGTAGAAAATGGGGCTCAAATCAAGAGCATAACTTGTCTAATATCAGATTGCCAGGTATAAATAGCTATTCAGGGACTTGAACTCAGTTCTCTTTCATTTCATAATTTACAAATATAAGCACAATAATTTATTGAACAATAACTACAATTCCTTGAAGGGCCTTTGTAAACATTCTTCTACAGCATTAACCAACTCAATCTCCTTCCCATGTACTACAGTCCAACATAAAAATTAATACCGTAATTTAAATATTATCTGTTACATGCAAAGGATTGTTCCCACAGTTAACTTGGCCTCAAAATATCCACTTAAGTACACTGATATGATGCAGAGTCACCTAACTTTTATTCATTTTGTAGTAAACAAAATTCCAGGTCATTTTTGTAAGAATTATCTCAGAGATGTCCTCCCAACACAGTAATAAAATTTATCATCTTGACTAAAATGCAAGATCATTCATCTTTGTTAAATGTCATAATTCAAGATCAGTTCTGTCCAATCATTTTAAAACTGCATTATGACATTTCTCATATTGGTTCATGTCCAGACTTTATGTCATCTGAAAATTTGATAACCACACTTTCTAAGCTTTTTATTACATCATTGCTAAAATGTTAAAAGACAAGATAAATCATAGTTTAGCAATATTGTAATAGAAATATCCCTGAATACAGAGAGTTCTAAACATCACTGGAGAAATTGCTTAACAATTTGTAGGAAAATAATCTAGATTATTTTTTAGCATATTACTAATGAAGATATAAGGATGACCTTTGTTGAAGGTCATGTAGAACTCATAACATTCTATATGTCAACTCAATCTAAACAAATTGAATCTGACATTATTAATTGACAAATTCACATAAGCTGTTAGTAATCATATAACATTTTCTACATGTTTAAAAATAATATAATTATTAATATCCACTCAAGTTTTCCAGAGAATAAACACCAACATACTTGGAATATGTGATATTCTTCTTAAAAAAAAGGAAGTTTGAGTCCTTCAGAGGAAGACACAATAAAGACATACGGTGATATCTTTGATGATACTGTATTTTGAAATACTACATATTTTTTTCTGAACAAAGTCTGCCTATTTCATCAACTTCACAAAAGTATGTGACTACGTTTTCTGTGCTTAAATATTTTGAAATTCTCAAATTGTATTCTTACAATAATACAATTTTGAAACCAGAAGAAGGGCTGTGTGCAGAATTGTCATCGAAGCAAGCTAACTTCCTTGATATCACCAAACCAATACAACCAGCATATTTCCACTTCAAGCTTTCATTTCAGAAACTAACAATCCTGGTTTAACAGCGCTTCCAATGTTAACAGCGCTAATCATCCTACAACACATAGTTTAAAATCTGTGTCTCCTGTTGCAGTAAAGATTTCAAGACACTTTCCAAACAGTGAATGCCATGTAGTACTAGATTTGAACCGTGGCCAAGTGATCCTGGTTTCTGCCACAGACCTATATCCGGGGCTCCATCGTACGTGTTATGATTTCATTGATTTTGGTCACCCGTGGTTTAGCTCATTCATTCTGTCTTTTCCCGTCGACTACTCTCCTGTCAGTCCTCTCTGGACCTGTTCCACATTTGTTGCTCCTTCTCACGTGATGACCAAGTGTCCTTGCAGGGGTCGCCCCCTGGGGATGCCCAGCGCTTGGCATTTGTGTCTTTCTCTCACGCAATGGGGACGGGCGCCCCACTGCAATTCCCACATGTTCCACATGATGGTGGCCTTGTCTCCGCAAACCAGGCTTTGCCTCCCGAGGAGCTAGCAGTTTACTGGCTTCCGTTTCAAGCTTGGATACTAGAGCAGCTGTCAACCTGCCAGAGTCCCCGTGGAGCGCGGTTCTCAGCCCGAGGCCGCGCACCGCCAGGGACAGCGCACGCAGCTGCTGGAGGAGCGGGGCTACGAGCACTTTCACTCGCTTATTTGCTTGAGTGCATTTTGCTCTTGAGTTTTATTTTTCTGTTGAAAATATTTTAAATGTTAAGGATGGAGGATGGGAATGTATAGTGAGACCTTAAGTAAAGCTGTTTTATCGGCTCTTTGTATTAACTTTTACCTTTAATCGTTTACTTCTCTGAAAAACAGTGTTTTCCACACAGTAGCCAACATAATAATATATCTTGAATAATAAGATCGAGTTCAGATTAAGGTCTGTGCCAAGTGTAAAATACACAAGAGACTTCAAATAATAGCAAAAAGATGATGTAAAAATGAGTTGTATTTTAACATGAAAATACTTGGGATATATGGGGTTACAGCGTATTATTACAATTGATTTTTAACTGTCACTTGTTACGTTTATAAAGTGGCTACTGGAAATTTTAAAGTTGTGCACTAGTTGCTTTTGTGGCTCAGATTTTTTTCTACTGGACTGAGCTCATCTGGAAGCAGCTGCGTGATGTTTACTAAGCACCAGCTTCCTTGCTTTCATACTCAGAAATTTACTCAGTTTCTCAGCCTCTTTGATAGTCTACTCCAGAATCTTCGTTCCTGGACATGTTGGCGACCTCCCCGTGTCAAGGACATGGACACACTGTGAAAAGGTCAAAAGGAAGAGCTTACAGATTGCAGTTGATTATCTGATTATCTGTCTGTGTGGGTGTGGGGATTCCTGATTCCGGATCTCTCTACTACCTTTACATTGATTCAGTAAATGCAGGTTCATTGATAATTTTGACCTTTTCTTCTTTTCGTCTTCTCCAATTGCTTTATCTATGAAAGATGTAAAATGCTCAGAGAGGGGATCCTGTACTCCTGAATAAGGAAATGTAAAGAGACACAACGATGAGGGAGCGACAGAAACAGGACTGAGTGGAAACGGCCTCGATGCTGCCACCTCCTGTCACCTCCTGTCCACCAACAGCCATCGTGATGTTCCAGAGAGAGACTCCCAGGGGTACAACTGGGACAGGAGCATAACTGCAGAAACAGCCAATTAACTCTACAGGGCACGGATGTGCAATTTCTGAAATTCTGTAGAAATTCTAGTCACTATTTTGTTGTGCTGGGAAATATCAGAGATCAAACAAGGTGGACACACTTTGGATTGGAGAGTAGACAGACCTGTCCTCCATTACTTAAATGTATCTTTTCAGTATGTAGAAGCTAATGAATCTTCTTTTTTATTAAACATATTATCTTACAGGAGAAAAAATAAAGTCCCTAAAAATGTGAAATGCACTAATGCGAAGTAGCCAAAAAGCTTGAATGGTTGTGGCAGTTTTAAGCCTCCACTAGAGAAAGAGTCCTAGAATTCAAAACATACATGTTTTTTTAATTAATTGAGTTTCTTGTTATATTTTAAGTATGCATAATGATCATATTCGTCAAAGGGAATTTGGACTTGTACATGATATATCTTGATTGTTCTTTTATTCCCATTCCCCTGCCTTATTTCAACGCCTTTCCCTCCTTATTTACAAAAGTTATGTCTCCATGTTTTTCTTTTTTTTTCTAATTTTTTATTTTTCATTCATTCCTTTCTTTGAACCCCTTTCTTATTTCTTCTACACATTTGAAAATTTCCTTTCTATTTCATATCTATTATACATTTTGGTCCTTATTTCTCACACCAGAGAAACAATGTGATATCTACACATGTGAGTGAAACATTTTAATCAGAGTATAATTAGTAAGGTCAATCCAATCACTATCTTACGTGGCTATTCACAATGGCTACACACTTCATATGCACCAGACCTATGCTCAGTGTTAGAGATAAAGAGAAAAACAAACAAAAGAGTCTCTACATACAAAGATGAGCCTCCCCTACACAAAATGTTCTCTCTCCGTGTTACTTAGTGACTGGCATTCAAAACATTGCTTTGAAGTTCAAAGTTTTTAAATACAGAAAAACAAGTAATAAAGAGCAAATAATAATAACTATACTAACACTTCTTAAGCATCTAGCTGGTGCTTGTCATATTTTATTTCACAGTAATTCTTTGGGAGAGTTTATATTATCATCGCTATTTTTCTGACTGGAGAAGGTTTGTTAAGGTGCAGAGTTAGAATATTCATCCAGTTTGTCTAAAAGAACTATTCCCAATCCATTGAAGATCATTTGAGGAAAATAGATTTCCTTAACTTCACAAAACATGAAATGCCTTAATTATCCAAAAGGGAAATTTACCTGCAGTCAGAATAAATGTTTCTTTTCTTGGTGAAATAATTGAATTGATCTGCCAGTAATGGAAAAGGAATATATTATCATTATTATTTTTGCAAATATTACGTAGGAGCAAATTACCTCAAATGTGTATAGGACTAAATACAATGTTATAATATATATGGATCCCACAAATTGAATCAAAGACAAAGATGTTTGGTCAACAAAATTTCTTCTTTCCTTTCACTTTCCCTTGCTGTTCTTTATTACATTATTTGTATCATTTTCTTCTTCCAAAGGGGAAAATCACCTGATGTAGGCTAGTCCAAGGACTCTGGGAAGAATGCACTGGTCAGATTTTTCTCACACAACAAATACTGAGCTAATCAGCTTGTCGAGCAACGCGGTGTGCTTTGGCTCATGGTTTTAAAGGTTTGGTGTCGGTGGCCTTGTTGCTTTGGGGCCTGTGGGAAACGTCACATCACAGGCCCTCCCTCCTCTCTGCCCCACTACCTCCAGACAGCGCCATACCGGAAACAAACAATTAACGTGTAAGCCTTAGGGACTACTCAAGACGCAAAATATCAGGAGGGGCTCATATCCAGCTCTGGATTTTTGGAGGTAGATAATGATAGTAGAATATCTCAAAATGAGTTTCATGATAACAGTGGAACTATTATACCTACCAAGGTAAAGCAATGATCACATCTAAGATTGTATGCATGCACTTGACTTGGAAGATGATAAATACCATAGCACAGGCCATTATATAGTATTTATTCTTTTACTTCTGCTGCAGGATCTGGAATTGGACAGAGCAAATTCATTGAGAGCAAAAATGTCCTTTAGGATATTGTACTTTAAAAAGTACACAGTGGATGTGGGAAAAAAAACAGATTGCGAGTATTTGAGCATCACACTGACTTTACACGTATTTTACTCATCATAGTGTATGCTAATATAATTATTTTCACAAAGAGTATGAATATCTTTGAGTAACACAAAACGCTGTTCAGTCTAAACTGATGGTTTTCAAATACCAAAACTGCACTTATTGCCTCTAACTCCTGCTTCAAAGCGCAAGCCAACTGTTCTGATTCAATTGTTCCCAGATAGGTCCTGATATCACTATTTGTCTGAAATATTTGCTTGTTTTCATTCTTTTGATAATTACAATGTAGAGCTCTATTTAAAGACTTAAGATGAGGATTCAAAAGAAAAGTATTTACCAAGCTCTAAAATAATTATACATGTAGACTAATTTTCCACTGCTTTTTTGCATGACCAGTTGAGCGTATCTATAGTCTTTCTCATTCAGGAATTCTGTGTTTGCTAGATGGCTACTCTCTAAAATTTATGCAGATTGAAAATAAATAATAAACACAAAAGACCAATGTATTGGAGAATTTTAAAAGCCCAATGAAAAATTTTCAGTTGAGATCTATAAAGTAAGTCTTGCCTTGATTGCCATAGCTCTTAGGCTAAAAGGATCCTTTGCATAGTCTACTTAACGCTATATATTTCTCATTTTTGCACTTTAATTGATGATTTCTTTCCTTAAAATTGTGCTCTCACAGCATAGCATGCAGGTACTTCTTAGTGTCCTCACATGCTACACGTTTTACTGTGCGTGATGGAAGAATAGGCGTGTGTGGCGAGCTCTGTTCAGTAGGGTGGTTCACTGAGCAGGGTTTCGTCATAACAAATCAACAGTCTGTAGTGAACAAAGTGGTTTCAAACCGAAACATAGACAGAACAAATTTATATTGATTAGTTGAGTAGAATATTGTGCACAGTAAGCTGGCTCCTTCTGTCCCCTGGGAACAGTGGTTAGGGATCCACAATTTAGTGTTCATGTCAACTTTATAACATAAATGTACAGCTAAGAGAAAGAACATACTTTTATGCCCTTGAAGAAATTCAAATTTAATATAGCAAAAAATATATTTTAAGGAAATCCAAGTTTTCTGCATACCTAAAAATATTATCTAGACCACTTAGGTCCTTGTATCTTAATAATTCATCCATAAAATATACAGAGAAAAAAGGAAAAACAAAATACATAACAAAGTTCCTCAGCATAAACTGAAAAATGCACAAAAAACCCTGAAGAATATATAATAACTTTACCACTAACAAAAGAAAATACCAATTAAAGAATTACAACATCATTAAATTCAAAATATCACATGGTACCTCATAAACTTATATGTGTGATGTTTCAAGTAACAGTAATACTAAAAATTTCCACAAAGCCCAGGTGTATGGCAACAAATTTGAAAGTCTAATTGTACTGAGATCAATTTTGATAAGAAAAATTTTAAAAGTATAGTAAGAAAGCAGAAACAATAAATACTCACCAATCAGTAAGAAACACGTTATCATCAACTCCGCCCCCCAAATTTCACTCCTTATTAGAAGACTCCTTATAAGAAGACTTATTCTGTTGTTCTTGTCGACCTCTGTAGCAATCCTGCAAGTCCTCTTTCTTGAATGTTTTTCCATGGCTGCCTGCATGGAATCAATTTAAATCATCTACATCAATTTCTATTAAATGAAAGCATTATACTCTAGTATGTCCTTAGCCTTCTCATTCACCGGATGTGGCACCTGGGGGCTCCTGGCTCTTCCCAAAGACAAAAAGGTGGGGAAAGTTGTACATTTTGAACTGAGTAGGACGTTGAGGTGGCAGCAGCTATAACCGCTCACCTGAAGATTCTCACGAACGAGAACTTCGAGAAGTGACTCAGAAAGTGACACGAGAGGGGATAAATGTATGTGGGAAGGGTGGCAGAACATTCACGCACCATGAATGACAATACTCTCTTACCAGGATATATTTTCAAATTCAAATATTCACAGCATACTTTGATTACTCTTTTCTTTCAGAGAATATATGACTGAATGGTACTGAAATATGATGTTTAAAAATCAAGTTATGTAAGATAGTTTTAAAAATTGTTTTTAAAATATTTTCTTTCTACTTTTTTCTCCCCAAATTACTGCATATATTGCAAACACTTTGAACGATGAAACATACTCACTCAAGGGTTGTCAAATTAGGGAAAAAGTCAACATGTAAACTAGTGTGTGCAAACGAATACATATAATAATGATGCTACTGGTGACCTGAAAATGTCTTACTAGATCGGTAAATAGGACTTTTAAGAGAAACAGTACAAGGCAATTTCTACAGAGTCAAAGTACAGAAATATCCAATGGAGATCTCTTTATCCTGGGTCAACCTTGAGCACTGAGCCAGAAAACTGAGATGTTAGTGGGCATCTGTTCTCCTAAGGTTTGGAATAGTGACTATCCAGACACTTTATCATGACTTTCATCGTGTGTCCAAATGTTCCTACTCAGCCTCTTCCCAATCAATCCCTTTTATGGTTTATCTATACCCAACTATTAGGGGACCTAAATTCTGCTAAGTGCATTTGAATCTGTTTTTAATATGCAATCCACTATTTAACAGTGGTTATTGTTAGTACCAGCAAGCAAGTCTTACTTAAGGCCAGCGAGTATGAAAGCTCAGAGAGTAAAAGTTTGTGAAAATCATTAGCAGAAACCTCACGATACTTGAAATCATATTGAAAGCTTGCGAAAGCTGAGTAATTATCAAAACTTAATGAGAAACTGGATGCCAATGAGGAGAGAAGAGGCGTGACACGTGACATCGATACCTGCGCCCGAGTGCCAAGGGGACCTTGGTGTAACAGTCACACTAAGTTATTGTGAGCAAAAGCACCACACACCGTAACTCACATTACACATGCCCTAAACTGGATGACACACTCTGATTCATAAATTCCATGGAACCACACGACTTTACGCAAACAGTAAAGATAACTTTTTAATATTAGTCAGTATATGTACATTGCACATTCGGATGACCACAGAGAGGACATCAGCCAGAAACATTTGAGATGAAAGTGTACGAGTTGTGACAAAAGTAAGGCTACTGTTTAATTTTTTAATGTAGTACAGTTAAAGATACCTTACCATTCATCTTCTTCCAAGTAGCTTTCTACCCTTTGGATATATTTATTCAATCTTTCTCACCACTTTTGGAAACAGTTCCCAAAGTCAAGTTTTCTGATTGTCTTTAGTTATTCTGCCGTGGCTGCTTCAGTGTCTTAAATCAATTCATAACACTGACTTTCATGGTCATTTTTACCTCAGGGAAGACCCAAGAGTCCCACACTGGCAGATTTCTTACAGAAGGTGGATGAGGACAGATATAATATTTTATGAACCTGTCCTTCTGCTGGGTGACACTGGGCAACAGGATCAGTTCTATTTTTGATCAGACCTCTTAAGGACACCAAAGAGGGCTTGCAGAAATGCTTCAGAAAGTGCCAAGAACATTGGGATAATAGTGTTCAAAATGAGAATGTCTATTTCCTGAGGAAAGACAGGGATGATAGCAAAGTATCTTGCACACTAATACTTTATTCTTAACTTAAATATTTATTATATATGTTGAGGATACGTTGTAAGTGAGTAGCACAGTTGTATGCAGAAGGAAATCATCTTTACTGATAAATATACCTTCTGCCAAATGAAGTGGAGAAGACAGGAAGCGGTCACCAGGGCTTGGAGAGCCATCACGTACATGGAGGGTGTATCTCCCACCCTGGCCAAAAGCCAAGAGTTGAAATGATGGTCTAAACCGGTGGCTTCCCAAATCACACTTTGAAAGTGGATTAGTGGATAAGACTTTTCAAGCAAATCACTTCAGTGCCGTTTACCTGCAGGAATAATCCATCACGAAAATTCATGAGACGCCTTCCTCATCCATCAGCCTTATCGCGGAGCTTCCCTGACACATACTGCCGTTCCCAGGAGACTCAATCTCTTGCTGGTATCCATCCATCTTTCCCCTTCCTGTCTTCTCACTTTCTGATTCAGCAAGTGAAGAGGAAAAGTTTTCCTACTGCTTGTTAAGAGTTTTGTCACAATTTTCCAGCAGCCTGTACTTCTGTTATAAATTCAAAACTGCATACAGATTAAAAACAATGGGAATATTTCCTTAAGATGTAGTAAGGTTTTTTCTGACCAAGGTGCAATACCTTGGGGTTTTATCCTCTTTATACAAAGAGTGCATTTCTACTGAAACTGACAGGCTATATTAGTGTGGAGGGTTATTTTTTTTAATATTATAGGTTGATATCGAATGTGATGTAATTTAAAATCTCTGGAGTTTTAATTTCTTTTTTATCTGTCAGTAACTGTTAGAGCTGGATTCTCTCTTATTTTGTGCTAGAGAAATTGATTTTCTTAGACATAATGAAAGCATTTCTATTTCTGCTCATAACATTCACAGGTAATTTCTCTGCTCTGACTGTACTATAGGCAAATTGCATTGCTGCCTGTGTTATTCTCCCATCTGATATCTCCTCCTTTCTATTTCACTGCCAGATCAATTTTTCTACAAGTTCCACTTTGATCTGCCCTGCTCACAGTTACTGTGTAACATTCTACTGTTGAGTCTACAATATCCAAACTTCTGAGCCCACAAATCAAAGCATTCTACAATCTGTCAAAGTCTCCTCTGATTGTATTCCCCATTTCCCCTCCGCACAAATTCCAAAAGTCTCACAAACCAAGACATGATATACAAAACATATTTACTTCCTATTTACCTATTTGAAAAATTCTTCATTTATATTTTTTCATTTTTGTTTATACAAAACAGCCTCTTTTATGATTATATAATATCACTGTTCTTGTAACTTTTATCATTGTATCTTGTAACTTTTCATTATGAAATAATTGTAGATTCATCTGAAGTTGTACCAGGTACATAAAGAATGCTCACCTACCATGCTTTATCTCCATTCTCTAGGTGCCAGCAAGCCACAGACCTGCACTGTAATAAAGCAACAGAGTTTGACAAAACACTGTCAAAATGTAGACTATTTCCATCAGTTCAAAATTCTCTCTTATTGTATTTTTACAGCTACATACATTGCCATATGCTATATCCTCTCTTTAGCTATTTGTTATGCATTTGTGAAGTGTTTGTTCATTCCTTGAGCTACAATTACCAGTGATGTCACAGAGGCAGAGCCACTTGAGCTCATTGGCGCTCACTTCTTGCTGCTATAACTTGCCCCAAGGGTGACATGGACGTATGGGACTTAATGCTTGCCTTGCTGAGTTTTGGTCTTGCTTTGGTTCCATTGATTTCTACTTCTCATTCCTCATTTGTAGGGTGGCAGTGTTTATGCTGTGCTATTAAATATCAGCAGAGTCTAATATTATATTTTCACAGAGGCTCACAACTAAGAGTTTGCTTTCAGTTCCAGAGGAGATTTTAAGCATGCGTGTTTCCCCAGTGCTGGAACTGTTAAAATTTGGCAGCTCTTAGAGATGGACTAAATACATTTTCCATAAAGAGAAACACATGAGCCTTTTGGGCACCATGTGGACTGCTCTGATTTATGTCTTACCTGTCCCCCCAAGGCCTGGGGTGCTCATAGGTGGTGCTTTTGGAAGGTTATGGAGTATGGCGTTTTATGCTTCACTTGCTTTTAGCAGGTGGGTTCTGATCAAAAGAGGCTGGTCACGGGGGACGTGGTCTGGGAGGACTTATCTCCCTCCTTGGCCCTTCCCTCCATGCCGTCTATTCCCGTCTGCCACACCAGGACAGGTCTCCTCTACTATGTCTCTCTGCTGTGCTGTCCCTTCTTTGAGCTAACCAGCTGTGGGCTGAAGCTTGAGTCGAAATAAACCACTCCTGCTTTAATTTGTAGCTACTGAATATTTTGTCCCCAAAATGAGGAAAGTGATTAAGACCCTGCCCATGTTTCTGACCTCACTTCTGTTACTTATTGATCTCTTATACCTTTTTACTTTTCATATCTTCTTTACAGGGCTCCTACCATTCCTGGAAGCTTCTAGAATTTCTCCGTGAGAGCTTCTGCACTTACTTACCTTACTCTCTCTGCCCATAATTCTCTTCCCTCAGAAAAGAACATGACTTGCTCCTCTTGTCCAAGGTTTTTTTTTTTTTCACTCCTAGATCTCTATCTTCAAGAAAATTTGCAAGTCCATTGTATTTAAAATTGCAACCATTGGCCAACACAATATATTATAATTTTTTTCCTCTTGCCATTGTCATCATATAATAGATATATTAATTTAATAATGTGCATTTTGTAGAGTAACTTGGCCCACAGAGAACTATGCCTTCAGAATCAGCTTCCTTGTGTAATCAGCTTCAGGACTTCTCAGTAGTTCTTGTGACTCATTTAAAATATTTGAGTATGGCATAAATAGTGTGGTACAAATTCCTGGAATAAGTCTTAATGACTCTTGATAACTTTCAGTTTTATGTTTTGAGGCGTGCTGCACTGCCATCTAAAAAAGTCATTTTCTTGATGAATAGACCATGGAGAAAAAAATCAGTATTATACAGGGAAAACGAAGCCTTGAGACGCCATGATGACAGACAGTGAGCGCTGGATGGGAAATGTCCCTGAAAAGCATCAGGTAGGAGAGCCACTAGGTAATGGGAGCACTATACCTGACTCGCTGCCAGGAGGTGGTCCTTGAGGGATATGGCCACTGATACGTATCCTAGAAGCATATATTTCTCTTCCTGGGCCCGCCCTTCTTTCTCAGCTTCCTGGATTCCTTGAGTTAAATTTTTTTTCCTCAGCCATGTTTCTTCTTCCTTGGAGCCTGTCAAACACGAGCTGTACTGTCAGCCAGAAGAAACTTCTCCTCATCTCATCTGTGGGTATCAGATGCTATGTCTCAGCGATAAAGAGTCACTACAATGCTAGGCTTCAGTGTCTCACTTGAGTCTAATTTTAAGCTATTTTGACTAAGCCATTATATGAGTGGGCCATGTTGTATATCCAAGCTCCTCAAACAAACATTCCCTGATGTAAAAGAAGCTTTCTGGGGCCTTCTAAAATCACTGGGAGTCAATACACAACTGCTATTTTAAGCTCTCATGTTATCTTATATGATAGCAACGGATAAGCAGCATTAATCATTGTCTTTGTCTCCCACAAAAGGGTCAACTCCATGGAAACAAGATTTTTGACCTATTATTCTTTGTATGATTCCCAGAACATATAAAAATACTAAGAATTTAGTAAACATGTTAGATAGATGAATGCATGTGCTTCTTGATGTGTTCAAGCTGGGGTAACCTCCAAGAGGTAGTTCATAATTATTATTCTGAAAGGAAAATGTGCTTGGAGATTTTAGGAAATTAACGTCTCTCTCTCTCTCTCTCTCTCTTTCTCTCTCTCTCTTCCTCTGCACACACACACACACACACACACACACACAAACACAGAGGCATATATATTATATATATATTATACACACAGATGCATATATACATTCATACATTTAAGTATATCTAATGCTATTTCTTCAGAAACACTTTGGAAATGTATTTCCAACAGAATATAATCTTATTTCAGATACACTTAAATTTCTTGATAAGGATGTACTTACCAGAAAGACTGTATTAGATTTTCCAGTTCTACTTACATTTCCCCATTTAATGAATGGAAAGCTAAATCAAATTTCCTTAGATGGCTGGCCATTGTCTAGCCTAACACAGAGGGCAAGAGCACAAGGCTTCATAATTGGTCAGTTGGGACAGTGGGGCACATACTATGTTCTCTCCTCTTATCACATCCAGAACAGACCTCTGACAGCTCCCCCTTTATTCTTGAAATGAGAAACTAAGTTGCAAAATATCTAAACAAGTCAGGAAAAATTCCAACTATCGGCTTTTCCCTTAATCTAGAAAACTTGAAGTCTAGAGAGCCAGAAATTCAACTGAGGCTTCAGTTACAATAAGCACCTCATCACCAGAGCAAGGAAAGAAGCTGCTAACGAAGCTAGGAGCAAGCAGTGAGCCACTGAGCTAATGCGGCTTGACAAGCCTCAGCACAGACCGTGTGGTTAAAGTTTCCTTCACTTGCAGTGGGCAACGTTTCATTTTTGCCATTGTACATAGAAAACTTCAGATTGTTGGCCTCTTCATAATATAGCTCATCTAGGCTTTGATCCCCTCAAAATACCTCTAGATATGAGGTAAATGTACAACATTTCTAAAAACATGCTAATATAACTTATGCACTGGAACCTACACACTCTAGGTGCATTGGTAAGATATACACATATGTGCAAAAGGTGAGAGATAAATTTTGTGAATATGGAGAAGGTTATGACAAAAGATGACAGCCTGACCACAGTCAGTAAAACTTCATGTGTAACAGTAAGTAGAGAAAACCAGAGTCCATTGCTTCACTTTCCAGATAAATGATGATTCTTTTACAGATCTGTACTCTTCTCTCATCCTAGATGAATACTGAAACTCCTTTATAAATCTGAAATATTTCAACGTTATCTTCTCCTAATCTGTGATTATTGTTACTCTCTCAAAAAGCACTTCCGAGGTATTGTAACTGACTCATGATTAAAAGGTGCGACTCTCTCCTCCTTGGTGAGCACCATGATATCAACCGAAGCTTCTTGCTGTGACTCTTAGGCATGATGGCCAGCTTGACTGGAATAAGAAAGGTATCCCACGAGAGCCACCATGTGGGCTGCAACCAGCAAGGCCACCCTAACGAGATCATCAGACACTCTGACACTCACATGGGCCCGCTGTGCATCTGGCAGTCAGATAGGGAGCTGCAGGACTTTAATATTTGCCTTGCTGGATTTCAGTCTTGCTTAGACATTACTATTTCTAGCCCCATATCCCCCCTTCCCTCCTTTCTAGAAGGAAGGTGTTCAAAGGTGTGCAGGTCTACACTGGCATTATATAACTTTTTTTTTTTTTTTAAGTTTTTTTGAGACAAGGTCTCACTTTTTAGTTCAGGCTGGTCCTAAATTCAGCCTCTAACTCAGCAATCAATCCTCCTGCTTCTGCCTCCTGAGTTCTGGGATTATAGGCATGAGCTACCATGCCCAGCACTGTGATAAATGATACTGGTTGCTCTTGGGTGTGAGACACCATGCCCAACATTGTTGTGTGTGGTTACCGGCATCGAACCTGGGTCCTTGCACTTGCAAGGCAGGTGCTAGAACCACTGAGCCAAATCCCTGGCCCAACACTATATAGCTTTTTACAGGGGTTCACACTGAAGAACTTCTCTGGAATCTCTGAGAAGATTTTGACTGACTTTTTAGCAGTAGAGGGCTGTGAAGAGTTTGACAGAGTGATTATTGTGCTTAGGAGGTTGCATCATGTTATGTGAAATTACAAGCTCGCGTTATTTGTAGACTGAGTGCGATGTAAGGAGATGTATTTAGACGTTACATTTCCAACGGGTGAGACACGGAGGGGAACACAAACTGTCGACTTGATTGCTTTGGGAGCCGCCTGGACAATTAGTAAAGATCACTTGGGGTATGTCTGCATGACGCATAGAAGGATGACTTGGGGTTTATATACAAGACTTTGCCCCTTCTCTCTAGCACTGTTCCCTCCTCTGTCACTTTGCCACTGTCCGCTAAGCACTTTTGCCCCACCCCGCACTTCTGCTCTGATGATTACCTGATAGTTGACCAACCACCAACTGAATCTACATGCTGACACTGGGAACCAAAAATTCACCTCTCCTCCTTTAACACGTGTACGTCCCAGCAAAAAAAATGAAATAAGCTCTAGTACTAGACAGGAAGAATAGTAAGTTATAGGTCCTTCTGGATTTTAAGGGCAACATGTGCAGTACTTGGAAATTATAATCTTATTTACTTGTATCTGAAAAGCTGCCGGCTTGAATGGCTTCCAAGAAGGACAGCTACTGTGTGGTGTGGGCAGATTTCTCTAATGTGCTGTCTCAGCAGCACCAACAGTGCCGGAGGTGTAAGTCCCACCACAACTGTGGTGAGTGATTCATGCCAAGGAAACAGGTGAGCAGAGCACTGTAGACTTGGGTGCAGAGGGCGAAATCGTGCTCAGCTTCAGTACCAGGCCTAGCACGTGAGAATCAGCACACACACGTGAAGAACGTAATCCGAGAGACATTTGCAAAGTAAGATGGGGTGTGCAGAGTCCCCAAGTGATAGTCCCTTGGCTCTAGATTTTCTTCTCTCATACATGAAGAGTTACAATGAGAAAGACAATGACAGAGAGAGGGGAGGGGACTCAGCCCAACCCTACAAGGAAAGCAACTGGGGAACAGTGCTCACTTGTTCCTCGCCTCCTCACTAGCAAGGGAAGAGAAAGTAACCTGAGCTGGCCTCACAGGACACAGCAGAATGGAGCGCGCATCGAGTAGCCCTGGTTGGACAAATCTAAACCATTTAACACAATCCGAAAGAGAAGTCATTTAGTATATTATTTTTTAAATGTTTCCATATTACTTTTAAGTCTTCACGGAAACTAAATAACCAAGAATAGGATATCAGGTAATGGTGTGACGTGAACTGCTGCGTGATTTTGGCGTGTTCTGACCTAGCTGGCTGTTCTGAGAGTGTTAGCAACACCCATGCGGCAATAGAAGAGACACACGTGTTCACTCACCAGCAGCTGATTGACTGGAAGGGTCGGCCCCTGGCTGCACAGCCCCTCTTCACCTCTCCAGCCTTACGTGGGGAACTCCCTCCAGGAGAAAAGGAACCTCTTGGTTCCTGCCCACGGGATGTGGTCTCGCTAGGATTGATTCTGCCACACAGTGGGAAACAAAGTCCTTCCAGTGGGCAGAATTTACAGCGATGTATTTATTTCCCTAAGAGAAAGATGTCCTGGATCCAGCTTCACACTGGTTCCTGCATAGTAGATGACATTTTGGCTTCATGTCAAGATATCTATGAGTGAAACCTACTCAGACAAGGCTTTGGATCCAAGCAGCCACTCATATAATTAATTGTAACTTTTTCCAAACAAAAAAAAGGACATGAAAGAGAAAGTATACAAGTGGGTATAATGTAATACATTAAGTATCATTGTATAGAACTTTATCTCATGAGTACATTTGTATCTGTGTGTGTGTGTGTGTGTGCGCGCGCGTGTATATTGGAGAAATGCGAACTCAACTGCCTAACTCAACTTTACATATGTTATAAAATGTTTTGAAGATACTACTTTAAACTTCAGGGAAATACTTTCAGCTAAGCTAAAAAAAATATTGTACACTGCTAACATTTTTCTTAAATCTCTTTTTAAAATACTTAGTGTGTGATTGTATTCACTCTGGGGAATGACTACATACACAATTTTCATCTTAACCATTTTGGCTCTTCCTGACAGCGCCTCCCACCTCAACCCCTGTATCTCTTTCTTATCTCCACAAAGTCTACTTCCTTCCCAAATGTCATTTGTTTTGCACTTGAAATTGTTTATACTGAAGACTTCTAACCTAATAATGGTGTATTGAACCTTCTGTGTTTGATTTATTTCATCAAGCATTCTGGTTTCAAAGGACATCCATTTCATTATAAACAACTCAAAGTATGTGATTTTAGGACTTCACCATTAGAATTCCCTTATATCTCCTCCAAACAGAGTCTGCCCTTAAGGAAGCACACGAAGCCTTCATCCTTTCCTCTGTAAATTTTCTACTTCTCCAGACAGTTCGGTGATTTGTTCAAAATTTCTAGGTTATGCCTACACTTAATTATTACAAACGTTGTAATTCTACTAAATCATTTTATTAACTATACTACTCTTAAATTCTTTGTATATTTAGAATCCACAAGTGATTTAGATTGAGCACCAGAATTCTACCATTTATTTGTTTTCTTCCAGAGTAATTAATATGGCATTATGCAGATAATTGTTATTCAATCAAATGTCATTATATAATTAAAACAATTATTGAAGCAGAAAAAATATTCAAGCCTGTTCGTTGTTTTGCTTCTCTCCTACTTTGTAATGTTGTGATGTTACAGTGAGCCTAGCCTTTTCTTCTTATGAAAGTACTTTTCCCTTGTGGTACATAGCTACAAAAAGTTTTCTTACAAAATTTTCTGCAATTTTTAAGTTACATGTAGATTTTATGCTATTAAGTCATATTTTCACTGGTATTATAAATGTTTCACAGTGATGGCATTTTTATTGGAGATCATTATTACAATGATTAGTAATTTTGATGTATTCTCAAAATGATCAACATTCTCTAGTTCTCTGTCATAATCAATGTGTGAAATAAAATTGAAATTAAGAAGCAGACTAAAAGAAAAAGATTTTTTTATACTGGTGATTACTGATATAGAAATCAGAGAAAATGCTTTGAATACAACTGACAAGTCCAAAGATAAGAACAGTAATGATTATTTTTTTTCTAGAAGGCAAGAGGAAAGCTTTAACAACCATGTATTCAATCTTGAGATTTAGTCATATAATTCCATCTGCATGTTATGCTATCTTATGTCTCAGGGACATAAGAATATATAGAATACATAGAATGTATTCCATGCTTTCTCCACTGAGACAAAGTGTAGAGCTGGGGATTTAGCTCAGTGGTTCCAGCGCCTGCCTTGCAAGCTCAAGGTCCCAGGTTTGATCCCCAGTAACCACATACAACAATGCCAGGCATGGTGGCTCACGCCCACCAGCAATCAGTTTATGGAGGTTTTTGTAAGCATTTTCGCCTCCAATCCAGTCCCAGGTATAGCCTGGAACACGTTCATTAATCCTATGACCCATCAGCAACACATAAGAAAATACTTACAAAGAGAGTTAATATAACACTGAAAAATAATAACCTAATATTAATAATGAGATAAATATCCCCCCAAAAGACATTTAAATTATATTTTCTTTGTTCTTCTAAAATATAGCAAGATACCAACATTTTTCAGAAGAATTATCAGGCAAAAATGACTACTTTAAAAGCACAGAACTTTAGAAGTGTAAAATTCATCTCATTATGAATATCTCAAACTATTGGCCATTCCTAATAAGTGGGAACATCTTCTCCCAGAAAATCATAAACTTAGCTATTTGAAGCTTTATCAAGTGTTTGATGGATCTGTGAGGAGACAGCTGGAGAAAAAAGCTCTCTCTGTGAGTCGTTTACTTTCTGTAATGTTTTTATCACAACTAAGAGCGAGTTGAAGTGCGGAAGCAGCCTGTATGTCCTCTGAGGCATCCTCACTCCCAGGAGTTTAAGGATATGATGTCAGCATTTTCCACGTTTTCATTCTCTAATAAGGTATGGCTTTCATGCCAGTTCCAAAGAACAAAAGCAAGTAGGTAGCAATAATCTAGATATATAACCTCCTTGCTGTCTCCACAAGTATCTAATTGCAGTCGTTGTAATAGATGCACGTGTCAGAAATAAATCATTTTCTGCCTCTTAAGGTTTTGTACTTTTAAAACATCACTTCACAGAAATTACATATCATAAGTGAATTGTTCTTTCTCTACAATACTAATTTGAACATTACATTGGCACTCTGCTTTCATTTGTGTTGGAATATTCTTGAATTACATTGATTTTCTTGTGACTCTGATAGGATAGAGCATTTACTGGCCCTCTATAATTTTTAAACGTAAGTTGAATATCTTCATTAGTTTTGGAAATGATTAATAGGGAGAAATTCAAAGAAATTCCCTTTGCTTTACTGCATCAGACAGATTCATGACTAAATTAATAAAGCTCCAATTTTTAGAGGTAGGAATTATTTTCAAGGATTCAATTTATCAAAGGCAGATAATTCCCACAGAGTTTTGAAGGCATGTTCATCTTTATTCTTGATTTAAAGATATAGCAAAGCAACTAATTTAAGATTTTAAGAATTATGGAGCCTATCTGTAGTTGTTATAGAAAAAAGTGTATCTTGTTCCTAAATAAATATCCGCCTTCTCATTAAACAAAAGACAGTGGCTTTTCCACTCCCAATAAAATTCTTATTGTTCAATTAAGCTTTTTTTTTAATGTTTATGCCTTCCCACACACCCAAATTCGTCAAACTTCCCTTGGTAAATGTTCAGAACATGGAACTCCGTTGGCGTCAAACTCCAAGCGTTAGTAGCAAGCGGAGATGTCATTTCAGAGGTGTGCGGAGCCACACTGGGCTTGTCTCAGCCCCTCTGCTTCGGCTTCTGTTCACGCCTGGGGCGCGCCATCCGCACCTCACAAGCTCAGGGACAGCTGAGGAGTGCAAAGGCCGAGCTGAGCAGGACACTCTCTGCCGCACCCAACAGCCAGGACGTTTGGGAAGAGACAGTTTACTCAGACACTCTCTGTAGTGCTGATGACAGCCTTGTGTTTTTCCTATCTGCGAGAATCAGCGATTTGGAGGAGTTAGTTCTTTTATATGTATGTTTCCATGCTTCGATGTGATTTAGCAAGATGTTCAAAACTGAACCTGGAGAATAATAACTTTCCGAACTTCAGGGAAGATGAATCTAAGGGAGGGAGATTAGTATTCCAAACTTGCTCTGATGGAGAATCAACCAATTGTTATACGGCTTGCTAAGAGTCATCGTTGACGGGGCAGCGAAACCTTGCCTTTTGGTTCCCGCCATGTCTTGCGAATAAAGGAATAGGCCACAGTTATTTACAGGCCTGTCTTTCCCTTGGGAGATTTTGCTCTAGTTCACCTGAACTCACTCCCGTTCATGGGCTGTTGGGACTAAATGATGATAGAAGAGTGACAGTAGCTGAAAATCTAACAAAATCTGCTACAGACTCATCCATCCATTTGGAAATTTACTGTCCAAATGTCCATTTAAAACACTACTTTTCCTTTATCTTTTCCATCGAATCCCATGAATACTTCTCTCTTATTAAGGACATGTTGTACAAAGACTATATTTACTATTCATGTTTCTGTCATTTGCCTGTTACGAGATACTTCATTTTTATTTTTATTGAGCATAAGTAAATAATATGCCTGTTCCTTCATTCCTTTTATTATTCTGGCTGTTGGTTTTGACAGTAGGAGATATGGACCTCATCCACATTTGAGCCAGATGGCCAAAGAAGTTTAACTGCCTTGACTTTATGGCCCCATCCTTAGACCAGTAGGTGATTATTTTATACCCAGGACAGAATGTGTGGAGACCATTTCTGGAAACAGGCTTGGGATTATCTTGGTAGATAAGAATTTGTTTACTCAGTCTTACAACCTTATAATGAAAGGGGAGTAGGTCAAGAAAATACTTTGAAGTTCATGTCAGCCGAGATTCTGAGAGTTCAATTCTTTAAAACATAGAAGAATCACCACTTCAGTAGACTTAGTTACTTAAACTGTGCTGAAAGACTAGCAGGTATGACAGTTATACAAACGGACTTTGGCTCCAGTGGCATAGCACAAAATCCTGGTTTATGGAAACTATATACAAGCTACCATTTTGTATTATGTTACTCAGATCCTAATTTGTACCACACTAGCCCAAACTCTCTCAATGTAAAAAGAGCATTTTAATGTTCCATTAACCACAAGATTACTTTGAGACTTCAGTTGGATTCACAAGCACCAGTGAAATCTCCTAAATTCTTATATAGGTTGATTAGCCCTTCTGTGAAATTCTTAGGATGAGAAATGTTTCAGATTTGGAGTACTTTTAGATTTCTTGAATATTTGCTTATACTTAATGAGATAATGGAGGATAGTCCCCAGTTCAACTCTGTCTGCTTGACATGCACCTCATGTGCAAATTATTGACATGCAATATTTTAATATACCTTCAACTTGTCACCTAAGATCAGAAGTAGATTTTTTCTACTTACGTTGTTACATTTACGATTAAAATTTTTCACACTTGGGACATTTCATGTTTGGGATGTTTTTAATTATGGAATAATTAGCTTGGAGGAAACATACCAAAATGAAACAAATCTTGTGTAAGATGGGCGCCAAAGAAATTTAATTCATTTGTGTGGAGATCCCCCCACTGATTGGGTCAGGACGCAGAGGTAACAAAGGAAGAGAGTTACAAGATCAAATTATTGCACACAAAAGCACCTTTTATTCAGCATCACCTTGATTTATTTTTCCTAGTATTTTTTCCTCAGCTGGAAAAATAATTTCATCAAGATAACACATTTCTGCCCAAGTGAATTTCATGTTTTAATGACTTTCTTTAAAAAGAAAAAGTCAACTCTGCACTACGTCTTTGCTGTGACTCTTTTCCACATGTATTGGGGTGACTATTTTTTTTAAAAAAAAACTCTCAGCAGAAAACAAGATATTTCCCTCAAATGGAGTTATGATATTTTATTGCTGCTTTGTTTAGTATATATGTCTCTCGATTGGGAAAAAAAATCTAGGTGATGAAGAAACATAACACGAAAAGTAGTTTACGTGGTCACAACATTTACATTGCTGCCAAAAGAAAAAAACTGTAAAAAATTTAAATGTGAAATATTGTATAACTTCAAAAAAACTTACCTCAATCGTCTATCATTTATCATGTACTACAAGTCAACTTCAACTTTCTAAATAGGATTACAATTCTGTATTATAAGCCCCTAGTGGTACTATGGTATACATTTTTTTTAATGCTACTACAGAAATGTTCTTTCCTCTTTGCTTTTGCCTATCGTGTACTTAAGCTATACATAATTTTGAACAAAAGCCTACAGTAGGTATAAATGCAATGGTTAACTGATCCTGTTTGCTGATGTCCTGCTCATGTTCCCCAGAAGGTGGCATCTTTTAATCCAGCATCTTCTCTTGCTTCTTGCCTTCCTTTTTCTTCTTCTTAGATTCTCCTGCAATTAGAAACAAGAGAAAAATAAGCACTGTGATATGAATCTATGGGAGGGAAAGTCATTTTATTTATAATTGGCCCATAACTACAAGATAAGATCGACAGAAAAGCTGTTTGCTCTTGGCAGTTCTCTTAGTGAGTAGTGCATATGTGTGTGTGTGTCTGTGTCTGTGTATGTATGTGTGTGTGCATGTGTGTGGGTGTATGTGTGTGCATGTGTGTGCATGTGGGGGTGAGGGTGGGTGTATGTATGTTGTGTGTGCATGGGTGTGTGCATGTGTCTGCATGTGGGGGGTGAGCGTGGGTATATGTGTGTGTATGTATGTGTGTGTGCATGGGTGTGTGGGTGTATATGTGTGTGCATGTGGGGGGTGAGGGTGGGTGTATGTGTGTGTGTATGTGTGTGTGTGTGCATGCGGGGGTTGTGGGGATATGTAGATGCATGTGTGTATATATATGTGGGTGTGTGTGTATGTGTATGTGTGCGCGCTATTGACAAGAAAGTATGTCTAAACTCAGGCAGGAACGCGCCTGCCTTTGTGTGAATACCTACAAATGCCTGTTATCCTGCTGGTCGCCTCTGTTTGGCATGCAAAATGTTGTCTGAGTGTCCTGCTTAGAAAACACACACAATGGCAGTCATCTCTTCAAGAATTAAACAGGCTGCAGCTCAGGGCAGAGCTCTGCTTAGCCCCTCGCTGCTCACGTGACTGGAAGCATTAGCACTTTCTTCCTGAGGAAACAAACCCAGAGAGCGCCCCCCGCTTTGGCTGCCCATCTTTTTCCTTAGTCACTTAGCTATTTCCAGAGCGAGGAGCAGCTGTGAACTCCCCGCAGCCTGTCTAGGCCTTTGCCCGGAGACCTCCTGATCCTGCAGAAAGCAAATAGAACGTATCGACCTATGTTAGACTAACAAGAAAAACCCCAAGGATTTAAATTAAAATTCTCCATCCTTTTCTGCTCATTCATCTTGCCGTTTTTCTTTCCTCTAATAGAAAAATGTAAGTGAGAACAAGTTACATCTAGTTTAGCTCCAAAGACAAATAATGGTGAGGACTGCTGGGCTGGCAAGTGAAAGGACACTGCTAATCACTTCTGTACTGCCTCCCTCTGGGTCCACAGCAATGGTAGAGTTGTGCTGCATATGCCCGGCCTTGGGGACCCTGCCATGGCTTAGACACAGGATGCATCACCAAGTCATTGTGCCACTTTGGCCAAATTAATTCACACACTGTGCTTTGGATTAATCCCTTCTGCCTGGGCATATGAACGGCACCACAGTATCTAATGGCAAATGCAGCATTATGAACCAAATGTCCTCAGTTGTGTAAAGCCTACGGAGAACAGAATGTGGCAAAATAGCATTTGCTCAATAACAGTGTGGACTTGTCCTTAGCTGACAGTAAACTGAGACTACTTCTCTGTATAATTAAAATTCTTCATCGTGACTGAGCATCCGTAAGATGTGCTGAAAGCAGAGTGAGATTTGGACAAAAACACCAGAAATTAGAGCATTGTGCAAAAAATCATAAACTTATGTCCAGGAGATCTCTTGGCTTATGGCATGAGAAGATATGACATGATGTCTATCAGAAATGTTATAATTGTTCAGCTTACACCTAAGTGGAGCTAGAAAGTCTTTAATTCTTATTTATGGTCCTCAGTAGCGGGTTCCAAAGTCTGCTGCACACTGAGGAAGAGGCATCAGTGTTCATGACAGTTTCCCAACCTCGGCAATGGGGTTTCTCTAGCACACTCGACACAGTCTGGTTAGCAGTTTCTAACATCCTCACTGCTGTGCGATAAACAGCCACTCTGCCCATGACTGCTCTCACCACCCCCTTCCTATGCTAACCTCTTAAGAGCGTTCATCTTTTTTCTCCCCTATTTTCTTGGTTTTAATGAATGTCTCATTAACATATGAAGAGTGCAATGACAAGACTTTCTTTGTTCAAAGGTAACTGGAAGGTCAAAGAAGTTATCTGTTTAATATCTGAGCATATAGTGTTTGAACTTTAATAATTCCTGTGGCTGACATTTGAAGCTGGAGCTGTTTATTAGGATGATTCCCTTAGGGAACAACCTGGAACATCAGTGTGATCTAAGTCTACATTCTCTTGTCTCAATTATCTCATGTCATGTGCTGGGGACTCTAGTTATTTACAAGCCTTTACTTCTCAAGTAAAGAATAGTTTGTGGCAGTATTTTCATACGTTGGCTAAAATCTCTCTTACATAAGTCTGAATGGATGCCACTGTAACTGGGTATTTTATATACATTTATTCCATAAAACACAAAGTTATTTTGCGATTTGGGCACTATTTAATTGAGCAGATGTAGGCTGTTGTCTCTCTGGCATTTGTGCATGGTATCTCTCCCAAGCTCCTGATGAGTGAAGGCACAGGCGGCCTTCTTCTCTGCTGTCTGGGCCTAACATTTCTTTTCATTAAGTAATAACATGTCAATGCCAGGAAGTCAATCACTTGCTTATTTCAATCTGCACGGGGACAACTAACTTCCTCTTTTGACACAACTGCCAAATCAACACAGCCTTGTACAAATGCACGGTAGACATTAACAGCCCCGTGCTCAATCCAGATACAAAAATGAGGAGGCTTCAATAAAATCCAAAGAAAAGCTGAGAGAGTTTTGATTTCAAAGAGTCAGTTTGATTTCACACATAAGGAAGTATTTACATTTTTGCAAGTAAAGAACATATTGCTTATAATCAAAAGCACATTTTTCTGACTCTTATCTACACTTAGCTGGCTGATTCAAAGAGCTTTGTCATTGTTCATCGTCTTAGCCTAAAAATTTAATAGCCCTTCAATTTTCATCTGGTGTGGAATACAAAATAGTATCATGAAAATCTGCACTCTAGAAAAACTTGGCCCACTGCTTTAACAACACAGAAAAAGAGCATTTAAATAAAGCCTGGGTGGGGAGTGAAATAGAAAGAAGAACACACAAGGCCGTCTGAAAATGAAAGGGACGCAAAGGACCTCCACGGAGAAGGTGCACCGCATAGATGTACAGAACTACAATAAGACGCCGTGTTAGACATTTACGGATTGCGCTGAATATGTATTGATCAACAGTCACGCACAAGACTATGCGCACGGCATGGAGTACAGCGCTGAGAGTCTGTCCTCACGTAGCTTATGCTTCACTGCCCGGGGCAGGACCAAAGATGAGCTCTCGAATGAAGGCAGCGAAGACAGAATCTTCCAACTGAAAGCATGAGGCCGGTAAACTAGATACGCCGAAGCTGGCACCTGAAGGATGGGAGGAACCCATAAGACAAGTACAAGGGTGGAAGCACGGGGCTGCGAATGGAAGGGGGCGCGAAGGCCTAAGACCAGGGAGGGGACAATGGCAAACGGGATGCCGAAATCAGCCCAAGTGCGGAAACTGAAGCCAAGACCTCATTTCATTGCTTCTGTTTTTACATTTGTAAATAATGAAAGTTTCCAGGACTCCAGATGAAGCAGATTACACACACACACACACACACACACACACACACACGTTTATTGTGCCTTTCACTGCTTTTTCCAAAATTAGAACAGAACTGTTAATTGTGTTTCAAATAAATATGCCTTTTACTCTTTCTGTGAGTGTGAAAACCCTTTTATTTTGCATCAGTATTTTCAATGCCTAGCCCATGACTAATAGTGTCAAAACATGCATTTCATACAGAATGTGCAAATGAATATTTGAATGGGAAATTGAGTACTCACTCATCATTATATTGAAAAATAGTATTTTTCACAGAAAGGAAGTAAAATTTTAGTCTATCTTTATTTTTTATTTTTTTTATTTATTATTTTTTTTTTAGGTTTTTGAGACAGAGTCTTACTTTGTGGTTCAGACTGGCCCTGAGCTCAGCCTCCAACTCACATCACAGCAATCTTCCTGCCTCTGCCTCCCGAGTGCTGGGATGACAGGCGTGAGCCACCACGCCCGGCACTGTGGTATGTGGTACTGGTTGCTGCTGGGAGTGAGTCTCCACACCCAGTATGGTATGTAGTTACTGGGGGATCGAACCCGCGTCCTTGCGCTTGCCAGACAGGCACCGGAACCACTGAGCTAACTCCCCGGCCCTAGTCTATCTTTAAAGATAAATATTTTATGAAGAAGAAAATCACAAATATACACACAGGAGATGTATTTTTATTTCTTAACATGCTTTCTTGTCTTTAAAACAGACTCCTGAATTAACTCTGTGAATAAAATTAATATTCTATTTTGGTGGCCTTTTAGCAACAGAAACTTTGCGATGACCAGGAGAGTCACAAATTGTCCTGAAACATTACAAAGTCAAGAGCTTTAAACTGCAGTCATCCAGCGGTTATTCTGCCAGGTGAGAAAAGGCGCGAGGATCCCAGCCCCGCTGTGAAACAGTAGAGACCTTCGTTCCCACCGAACAGAGCCAAGAGAGAGGCCCCACAGCAAGCAGCTCCCCAGGCCCCGTGTCACTCTTCCCTGCTGGACCGGGGCCGTGACGCAGACGTGAACGCCAGCGGGAAGTGGGCCCTCGACAAATGTGCGGCAAAGAGCTCCTGCTCGTGGAGTGACTTCTCTTGGACGGTTCCTAATAGAGCACTCTCACTCTGGACATTCACTCTTCCTGGCGTATTTCAACTTTCTGTGACTCAAAATGTCAACTCTCTGTGTTCGCTTCTTGAGTTGACAGTTCTCGTAATAATCGGGACACAGGCACAAGAGAGAATGCTAGGCATGTAAGACTTGGCATTATTTGAAAAGAAATAGTTTAAAGATAAGTTTCAAAGTATTCACAAAGCCACAAAAGTTCTCCCTAAAATTTACTCTAGTAATAATTCATCATTTTGTGTTAGATTTTTTCAAATAAGAGGAGCCTTATAATATTTAAATTTGGATGCTTCTCTTTCATTTCAGTTAACATTATGGTCTTAGGATGTGTATATTTTTCTACAAATCACTCAAGTTTATCATTCTTTATGGAAGATTAGTACTCCACTGTATGCAAAAGTCATGTATTTTATCCATTCATTTGCTGATGGACATAAAGGCTATTTCCAAGATTTAGCTACTATGAATTGTGCTGTTATAAACACGGATCTCCATAGTAATATATAATATGCCTTATTTCTTTCAGAAAGAGAAAATGTTCCATAAAATAGAACTTCTACTATTTGTTTCCTAAGGAATCTCTATATTGACTTCACTAGTGTTTGTGTCAGTTTACATTCCTATCATCAAAAGATAGATGATAAGAAATAGAGAGTGAGATCTTCGGCAAAATTAAAGAGATCAAAAGACGGCCAGAAAAGACAAGAGAATGGACAGAGATTTAAAAAATAATTGAAATGTGATATTTCAGGTACCGATTCCTCATAAAAATTAATCATTATGTGCTACAAACATGTGCTAATAAACATTTTTGAAACTACTTAAAAAAATTCATTGACTCATTACAAGATCTAAAGTTCCATCTCTATCATATTCTCCAGAAAACACAAAATTTCAATTCAAACAAATTCTATCAATGCATAACAACTTCTGATAGAAAAGAAGAAAGGTACTGCAAAAAAGAGGAAGAATGTATACCACACTACAGTACATTCTGGGTCCTCTTGTTTATTTATTGTACAGAGAAAACAGTCTTGGTGGACAGTGAAGTCAAAGTGACATGAAGACTCGAGCTCAGTGAGACAATGAGAGAACAGTGCAGTGCTGTTAGGACTGGAATGAAAAATACTTCCTGTCTTAGATAATTGATCCTAATGCACATCTACCACTCAGCAGCTCTGTGGCTTGGAGGAAATCAATCATTCTGTATCTGATTTCTATAAACTCGTGGTAATAAAAGCAATAACTTCTAATAGGGCCATGCAGAGTACCATGTGAGATGACGACTTTTCAAATCCCGTTTGACCACTGATGCCTCTCTGAAATGCACATGTTAATTAAGAAACTATAACTCAATCTCCATTATGTATCAGGTAAAATTCTAGATATTGGGATATAATGGTGAAAAAAACCCAAAATTCTGCTCTCATAGAGCTAAAATTGCAAGTAATGCTTTCAAGATCGTTATTAAAACCATAATGTATTTAAAAGCCTATATTTATCTTAAAGATTATGGAAAACTAGCTGCTAGTTTTATGGCCTGATGCCCATTTTTCTTGCCACTGATTTATTATTATAATCCAGATGCATGTGATATGAACGATAGAATATCCACAGGAGGATGAATTACTAGGGAGAAAAATGTATAATTGATAGCCTACAGAGAAAAGATTTCCCTCTCTTAAGTTATTTTCTTCTTCTTAAAAATATCAATTACTTTTCTGTTTGAAATGTAAAACAAATTGTACAGAGAAAAAAATATATATAAAACCCATAATTTCACAATATAAAAACATGTTTAATGACGTGTTCTTTTTGTTTTCTTTCTATGACCTTAAGAATATAATGACAGTAGATGTATTCTATCTTAAAAATTCATCCACATTTATTTTTCATGCCATTGCCTATATGCTGAAACATAATTAAGCAGGATTCTTTTCTGTAACTATCCTCTATGCTCTTTGTAACTTTTCTTGTTTGGTGGATCATGTGCATTGCTCACATATTTTGTTATTATAAATAATGATCCAATGTTGTTTTTCTGTCAATGTATTGTATTACTACATACATTATTATAAGATTTACTGAAACAAAAACTAGGATGTTCATAAATCCTTAGATTTATATCAGCAAGTTTGTTTTCAGAAGAAATTACTAGTGTAAATACTTATTACCAATGTATAGAACAGCCTATAACAGTAGACTTGCTCTAGAAAGATAAATAATCAAACAATATTATCCTCTCTTTTCCATTTATTTGCATTCCTTTAACAACAAGAATATCATGCAGTTAACATAAGTAAAAATCTAGAATTAGTGAATTATGGAAAATATTGCGTTGAACGTAGGCCTAGAGAGAATGACATCAAATGTGCTTTGAGGACTGAGCGGTGATGCTTTTCGAAGTGGAAGAGTTGAGAATTCTGGAACAAGCTTATCTTGTTTTCTTAGCAAAAAGTCTTGCTTAGATTTTTTTCAAAGGGTTGGATGTATACACAGAAAATAAAAAGGGAAATCAGGAAATAAAATGATTGTAAAGGACTCAGACGTTTCCTAGTCAGACTGTGTTTGAAGTAAAGGAAGGAAATATCAATTAGAATAGAAATATGAGATCTGTCCCACCTAGGGGGTAAAAATTTATATCATGAGGAAGCCAAAAACACTCAGAAATGTAACCTTGCAGTCTCAGCTGCCAAGGGACCAGTGAACGAGGACATCCAGAAGTCTGTCATGGACACCCTACAAGTTTACTCTGTGGGTGGTTGAATAAGCACAAGACTTCACTGCAGGAAAAGGATGAAATTATCATCAAACACAACAGTCACAACGTAAACACATCCTAATGCCAGCATATCACCAAGATCCTTTTCACATTAATTCACTGCATAATTACCCAGAGATATTTAAGTCCTCATATCACAGTACTTATGTCTGCTAACTGATAATAAGTCCTATTGAATCATAAATGTACCCACTCAGGGGTGTACCTAGAATTCAGGTACCAAATGGCTAGTATTTTTTGTTTTAGTATTTTTTGAGACATGGTCTTGCTTTGTAGTTCAGGCTAGCCCTGAACTCACTATGTAGCCCATACTAGCCTTGAACACACAGCAATCCTCCTGTCTCTGCCTCCCAAGTGTTGGGATTACAGGTGTGAGCCACTGTGCCTGGCATCATGATATGTGGTACCAGGGATCCAACTCAGGACCTTGTGCTTGCCAGGAAGATGGTAAAACCACTGAGGTAAATCCTCAGGCCTGACCAGTCTTTTTGACATGCACCATTCATTATATTTCCACTTAAGTTGAAGTAGCATATAGCAAATACCACAATACAGGAAAAACTTCTGTCTACTTGAAAATCAAAAGAATAGTGTTTTTTACATTTCTTGCATATGTTCTTCAAAGACAGAGTTGTGTCCAATGTCTGTGTGATCATTTATCTTCTTTGATTTCTTATGTTGTAGTACTACCTGCCCTGATCCTTCTGCATCTCTCTATAAATTTGCTGCTATGAGTATGAATGGCACATATGCAGCATGCACATCAAATATTCAATGAATGTTCAAATAAAATTTCTAAGTAAAAGGTCTTGGTATCAATCCCCTTCATACCACCCTCCCTTACTTCAAAGACCCTATCCATGCTTCTTCTATTTATGAAGCAGTTCTGAGAGTTCTCTTTCCTGAGTGTCTTTAGGAGACATGATAAAAAATATACCTGTTCATTGCCTTTCATTTTGAAGGCAGTCTTGTAAAAACAATATAGCGTGTCCTTGTCCTCTTGTGCATCCTCCAGCACTTTGAGACATTTAGCTTTCCTCCAAAGTAAAAATGACCACGAAAAGTAAACGTTTTGAATTGATTCAGACATTGAGGCAGCCATGACAGCACAGTTAAAGACGTTCATGAAAGAGGGCTCCAGAACTGCTGCAGAAAGTGTCGGCAAGGATGGAGTCCTTCAAAGTGGGTCTGAAGGCAAGGGCAGTGTTCTCAAAGGGATTAATCCCAATGTGCTTTTTTACTGTAACAAATTTTTTAAAAGTAAACTTTCACTGAAAACTTAGGAAAAGGGTGGAATAGTGAGTGCTACTGTCACAGCTTTTCCAAGGTAGAGTACTGATAGGGCATGTGAGAGCCTGAGGGAATGGATGAGAGGAAAAAGCTAAGATCTACTGCTACAGAGGAATTGGATTGATCACACAGAACAAAGGCATCCACTGAGCAACTGGCTGTACAGGAATCCACAATCTGAGGAGACAACCCAGCTTCTCACTGAGAAACAGAGCTCCGGGCTAAAACAGGAGAGATCGGTACAACCGGAAGCAATGGAGGAATCACCAGAGGGCATCCTCCATGTGGTTCACTTAGGAGGAAAAGAACATTGATAAGTGAGGCCCCTGCCATCATTCTTGGGTCACAGTCACCATTTTGGGCTGAGGCATAAACCTGAACTTCCACAGGCCAAAGACACTGCATTCCTTCAGGGCTTTACAGCAGTCCAGAGAGAAGAAGAGGAAAAGCTGCTCAGACAAAACGGACTAGATCTGATGGCAGCTGATCAGCGGACTGAGGGAATTTAAGTCAAAAGTGAAAACCCAGCTCACTCAAAGTAAATGTCAGCAGAGGCACAGTCTCAACTGTCCTAGCCCAGGGGTGCTCCACACCTCCCGGGCCCAGCAGCGGCTCAGAAAGACAGAGGGAAAATCCACTCAGTCATGCGGGAGTGAGACTGTTGGCAGCTGGTCAACAGACAATGGGAATTCAAGCTGAAAAGTAGAAATATGGTTGACCAAAGTGAAGAGCAGCCAGGTCGCACTCGCCATTGTGGGAGAATCAATGCCCTATCTTCTTCCTCTTTTTTTTTTCTTTCTTTTTTTTTTCTCTCTCTACTTCTAGGACCTCTTTGCTACACTGAGAGGAAGAAAGGAAAAAACAAAGAGCCACAATGGACTGCTGGCAATGGGTCAACAGATCGAGGGAATTTATGCTGTGAAGCAGAATACGGTCCAGACTTTGCTCCCAGGTCCACTGAGGGCCTTGACCAAAAAGTACGAGAGACACCCACTCTACTCTGCGACCAGATACAGGGGCACAAGGGCCCTGGGCTGGTGGCAGGAAATACTTTCCCCTTCCTTGAAACAGCAGACCCATGCAAAAACACTGTGTGAGAGAGTTAGGTGGGCAGAGTTACAGAGCAGGGACTCGGACAAGAAACATAGGAAGCCTGCTAATTGACGAAGGGCCTCAGATCTCAACCTCAATAGCCAGAAAGTTGAAGACCAAGGGGAGAGACGAGAGAGGCAGTGCAGTGAAAATCCAGCAGAACAGAACAGTTGGTGAGTTGATGAAATCAGCGCCCCCTGCTGGAACCTGGACTTGCTGAGGACCAATGGTGGCTCAGACGTGCAGCAGAACTGTAGAGCTCAAGCCTGCCTGAGATCTGGGAGCTAACTTCCGACCTCTGATTAGAACCCAGCCTGAATCTCAGTGGACTTTAGCAACCTCGCTGAGAATATCTGACTTGGATTTTCAGGCTGTTACTCGCATTGTCCACCAGTGACGCAGACACACTTGGGAAAGGACCCTTTGGTTGTTGTTTTTGTACTTTCCTCCTTCTCTCTTCCCTTCATTTAACTCCTTTCTTGACTCAGCTACTGTCCTGCTTTTTCTTTTTTCATCTCTTTCCTTTTTCTCTTTCTCTGACTGTTCTTATTCTTACAGGGGTGAATAGTTTCTAGGTGCCCTGTTGCTAATACCTTGCTCTGTTTTACACTTGTGCCTTCTCTCTCTTTTCTTCGTTCTCACCAGATTCCAGGAGTACACGTGATCTTCCTGTGTCCTCTGGGCTATTTCTAACTTCGCTCTCTCCTTTTATCTCTCTATCTCTCCCAACTCCTTTTAAGTCTTTGCCCCAGAGGGTGACACTTTTATATTGAAAGGGTAATATATGATAAAGGTATTTCTAGTTAGTCATTAATTTTTATATGCATTCATTAGATGAGTTAATTTGGTTAAAATTGTTAGAATAATGGCTGCCAGTTTGTCATTCTCTAGACTGTATTTGATGTGGTTGCTAATAGTGAATATATTACTTTGGACAAGGTAATGTAATTGTTCTCTTCAAGTATCTTTGTTGGTGTTCCACAACTGAGATTGCTCAGTGGCCATTACAGACTCAGAGTCCTACACTCAACTACACAAGGAAGAAGACCCAGGAAGTAGGCTTCTAAATATTAACAAGAAAGATACTTGCAATATCCATTTTACAGGCGTAACCCAGGAATTAAACTCAAAACATCAACAACAGCCAAAAAATAGAAAGGAGAAGAAACTTAAATAAGACACAAAACCAGATTTCCGGGTCACCAAAGGGAATTTTAAGGAGTAGTTAAGAGAGACAAAGAAGGACACTGTATTTTCATAAAGGAAATAATCCAAAAAGAGATGACAATCATAAATATGTATGCACCAAAGGCTAGCACACCCAACTATATAAAACAAATATTAATGGACATGAAAAACCAAATAAACACTAATAAAATATTAGTGGGAGACTTTAATACCCCACTATCACACATACACAGACCAATTAGACAAAAAAATCAACAATGAAATACTAAAACTGAGCCAAAGTTTTGAACAAATGGATTTAATAGATGTCTACAAGTGTTTCACACTAAAATCAGAACACACACTCTTCTCAGCCACACACAGGTCATTCTCAGAATAGATCACGTACTAGGTCGTAGGACATGTTTAAGTAAATTCAAAGGAACTGAAGTTATCTCCAGTATATTGTCAGATCACAGAATAATGAAACTGAACTTTCAAAATATTCTTTCGCAACAGCATCAAAAAAGAAATACCTGAAAATCCTACTTTAAAAATGGCATAAAATACTTCTGCTTTGAAAACTACAACACTCTGGAAAAAGAGATCAAAGAGGATAAAAGAAAATGAAAAGATATTCCTTGTTCCTGAGCAGGAAGAATAAATATATTGAAAACAGCCATCTTTCCAAAACTGCTGTATAGATTCAATGCGATCCCTAATGAAATCCCAAAAGTATATTTCACATAACTAAAGAAAATAATCCCAAAATTCATTTGGAACCAGAAGAGACTCAGAATAGCAAAATCAAATCTTAGCAACAAAGACACGCCGGGGGTTTTTCAAACCCAACTTAAAATTAAAATACAAAGCCACTGTGACAAAAACAGCATAGCACTGGCAAAGAAAGAGGCATGAGAGTCAGTGGGATAGACTAGAGGGTATAGACACAGTCCAGACGTGACAAGTCTCCTCATCTTTGAGAAAGAAGCCAAACACGCTCAGTGGAGGAAAGAGAGCCTCTTCAATAAATGGTGCTGGAAAACTGGGTTTCAACTTGTCAAGTATTAAAACTAGACCTACATCTTTCACCATGTACTAAACTGGAATTAGTGTGGAATTTTCTCAAAAATTAAGATTAGTGGTCCATCTGATCCTGCTTTTTTCCTGCTAGGTATATTTAATAAAATAATTAAAAGTACCATAACACAGCTACATTTGTGCGCCCATGTTTGTAGCAACACAAATAGTAATAGCTAAATCCTGGAAAGAGCTCAAATGTCATCACTTGGAGATTCGATAAAGATTTATCCTTGGAAATAAAGTGGAACCCTACTCAGCCATGAAGAATGATAAGTTAGAGATATTTAACACTAACTGGATGCATGTTGAGGTCATACTCATAAGTGAAATAAATGTAACACACATGTGTGAATACTATATCACTTCTCTAGTGTGAGAAACTGAATGTGTAAGTGAAGTCCAAGATGTACTGTATTAATTATTGTGAAAAAGAAAGAAAATCTTCAAAGGGACTGAGGGACTATAGGAGGAGCAGAGGAAAGCAAAAGAAGGAAAGAAAATATTTGAATGTTAAGAAAAAGGAAAAAAATGCAAACAAAGCTTGTGTATATGGGGTGTGGAAGAACTAAAGGGAGGGCAGGAAAATGGGAATAAATAAGAATCAAGATACATCATGTACAGGTACAAATTTTCAATGATGAATATAATCATAACCTATACTTCAAATGTTCCAATAAACTCCATTAAAAGTATACACTGTATTTTTTAACCACACCTCATACATAGAGAAATGTGTGCGTAGGATTGACCCTCCGTGCTACCCATAGACTGATCTCCTCCCACACACCCCTCCTTTCTCTCAGAAGCCATCATTCTTTTCACTTATTTATTATTTCCTAACACCTTCCACTTCCTGTCAACTATCTGCTATTCTACATACATTTGCTTTCTATTATGTGTATGTGATTAGAAAGATAGTCTACACCAGTGTTCAGACATGACATGAATAAAACATTTTATTATTTTAGGAACCTCTATTTTGCTTCCAGTTGTTTTGCTTCTAGAGATGACTTGGCTTCTGACAGAATCTTCTCAAAATACAAAATTCAGCTGGAGGAGTGTCTGTAAGTAATGCAGGTATAACTGAAATTTCAGTAGGGAACGTGAAGAGTGTTATTTATTCACTTCAAATAGCTATGCTTAGGTGTGTTTGCAGACAATACGTAAGCATTTATGTACTGGGTAGAAAAATCACCAATTAAGAGGCTGGGGTAGGGGGATTCTGAATTTGAACCCAGCCTGAGAAACCTAGCTACTTAGCAAGACCTTGTGTCATTTAAAAATAATTTTTAAAGTCTAGAAATGGAGCTCAGTGAGAAGACTTTGGGAGCCAATCCCAGTATTATAACTAGAAAAAAAATACCAAATTAGACTATTCCTAATTCAACACATTTGCGTTATCTTTGTATATTAGGTACACCTGCACACACACACACGAGAGGATGAATTGCTGTTTAGGTTCTCTTACTCGGCAAAGCCTTTGCCACTTGTGCAATCTGAGTGTTGCACTCAGATCTCAGACAGAGAGATCTGTCCCTTATCAAGCGACCTTGCATGTCATGCTCCTGGTGTGATTCTGTCCACCCTCAAAGAAACAATTATCTCAAAATGACACCTAAATATTTAAGAGATTATTTCTGTAATAATAAGGTCATGGGTAGAAAATTTACCTGGTTATATAAGATTAAAAATTACACGGTAGCCTGTCTTAGCCAAGAAATGTGTTATAATCTGTAATAAGGAGTTCCCACTTACACATCATTATTGGCCTTTATCATACTTCATGTTACTCAAAAAAGCTTGTATAACATATGAGTAGGTATTGCGACAGAAAGTGTTACCTTTTGATTCCAAATGAATGTTTCTTTTTTAATTCAAATCTTATAGACCTAGAAGAATTAGTTGCCACGGATAAATTAGTCCCTCCCAAAATGATGTGCCAAAATCTTAACTCCTGTACTTCACTGTGTGAAGGTTCCCAGAGAAAGGTACTTTGCAGAGACGATCAAGTTAAAACAAAGTCGTCAGGGAGAGTTACAGTCCAGCACCACTAGTGTCCTCAGAGTAGACAAGTCGCGCACAGACACAGAGCTTGGGGAGCACAGGCGGAGCCGGCCTCTGTGAGCCACCCGCGCGTCCGCGGCCTCCCACGCCTTGATCTTACACTTGCGCCTCTAGAACTTGGACGAATACATTTATGCTGTGTGTTCATACGCCGCAGATTCGACTTCAGACCATCTCTTTTTAGTACATCTTCAATCCTCACTCGTATCTAAAGTACACGTTCCTTATGTCTTACTTGTGCTCCAAAATTCACACAACGTTAAAATTCTAGTTCTTCAGATGGAAGTGTGGCACTGTATAATCAAGACTTCGTACTCGTGCATGGCCTCATAACTTGTGCTCACTGCCCTAATCCTTTCAGCCATTGGCACCCCTGTCCTCCACACCTTTTCCAAGCAAAAGAGACACAGCACGAGCCGCACAGGCAGAGCTTTCCCTGAGCTTCCTCACAGCCTTCCCACCGCAGCTGAACTGATTACCCTTGCGTCTGAACGGAGTTCTGAAAACAGTACTTTTCTATTTTCTGTAGAATGAAAATAATTTCGGAAAACTTCACCAGAAAGAGTGCCATGGATGTGTTAATGATGCGTAATTATCTCCGGGCCTCAGTTTCTGTATGTCTAAGCAGTGGAGCACCTGGAAAGTTTTATCTGCTTTGCTCCTTTGGATTTCCCGTGAGCTCTTCCTCCACAGGCGTTATTTACAATTTTAGAAATGTCTGTGTCTTTCTTTTCACTGCCTCTGCGCACTGCGCACCAGCCAGTAGCCAGCTTTGATTTCCCTGCGGGCTCCCGCAGACGGAGCTCCAGCGCACAGCTAAGAAGAGTCGCAGAGGGAAGCGCGGTGTCTCCCCAGCAGCACTGGTTACCGGGACAGCGGTGTCCAGGGTTCTAGCGAGGCACCTCAGCCAGACGAACCCGCAGAGAGGAGGCGACCACCATCGCAGCCCAGTGCCCAGCTTGGAAAGACTCTGGGCGCAATCAGGTGCCCGCACCAGTGTTTTCTACTTTGAAAAAATGTAGCCCCCTTGTAGGAACCCAACTTGAGAACTAAAATGCTAAATGTTGTCATCTGAATGCAGAGCAATTGCTATACAAATACAAGGGTGAGCCAGGAGTCATCTGAGTGGATTAATATTACATGACCCCAATAGATAAGTCTTAGGATTATTATGTTTTTAATTATCTTTATTGGTACATTATGAACCCACACGATAATCGCATTCTCATTTCTTCCCTTTTCCCCCACCCTGCACTCCCCCGCCTCCTACATACACAATCTTTGTTTTCTTTCTTTATTATTACCATATTCGTTTTCCCGTCGTTATTTGAAGTAAAACTAATTACTAAATTTTTTTAGAATATGCAGAGATATCTTCAAGAAGCACTCAACTTGGGAAACATCGATATAAGAGAAAAAAACCTGAGCACCAACAGTCCTGACTTATGTCTGGATGAACTCACATGAGCTGAGATCTCAGTGTCCTGTGTTCTAAACCATAAGGAAGGCTCCTCTGGGCTGCCCTAAGGATTAAGAGACACGGTACTTGCTAAGTGCTGGACTTGGATGCCTGTCCCATCATAAGTATCTAGTAACTAAGAGCAAGTATTTCGATGCTCCATAAATGAAAACAGACACTGCTTAAAACTAAAGGAGAAACTCTAAATGCAGAAGTTAAAAGGGAGGAGTGCGAAAGCTTCAGGGAAGAAAACGCAGGCTTGTCAGCTCAGCAAGTAATTAGTGTGAACGTTGTTCTATTACACTGCTTTGCTCAGTACTAATTATCATGTAGCTGCTTTCTGTGTGCACAGCTAATGAGCCTCCAAGCATGGAATTTACCCAGGGAGATGAAAGCAGACGCACAGTGTGCAATAAACCCTACAAATATTTAGAGTTCTTAATTCTCATAGCTTCCCTGGAAATTAGGACCAAAGATTCTTTACTCAGGATGGAAATGAAACACCCAGATAATTTGTTGTGGTGTAGATCTAAAATATCCCCCTGAAGATCACATAGATTCATAGTGGGGCTTCTGAGAAGTCGCTGGACTCTGGGAATCAGTGGATCAATCCACTGAAAAGTTCAGAGATAAATATGGAATGAGGAGGTGGGGACGGGGCACTGGGCGCATGACTGGGAAGGGCGTTATCTTGTCCCAGCTGTACCCCTCTCTCTCTGCTCCCTTGCTGCCAAGGGTTGAATTGCTCTTCTCGACCGTGCCCCCCTGCCACATTCTTCCTGCGCTGGAACCAGCTCACAAGGACTGACCCCTCCAAAGCCATGAATCAAAAATACCTTAAATTACAGGTGTTGGATATTTTGCCCCAGGAAGAAAGTGACTTATACATTGTTCTTCTTCTCATGGACTCCTCAACTTTAACACTGATATACTAACATATATTTGAAGCCAATGAATAAATACTGTGCTCTTGAGAACACACTATAACAATCTAGCTGGATGCATTATTCACTATTTCATTCAAGTCAGTACTCCTCACTGAGCTCCTTTCATGGATCAGCCTAGGGCATAGTAATTTCTCAAAGAGGCTCCATGCTACATGGGGCAAATATTCCACAGTGAAGGCCTTGTCTGAGGAGTGATCCCTATCAGAGACGGCAGTGAGTTAATGTTTGGAAAGAGAAGTCTGGCAAGTTTTAACTTGGATCTCTTTTCTAATCCTCAAGCAAAAAGCTTTTTTCTAACTTTAAGGATTTTGAACTTTCTTTTGCTTCATCCACAACTCTAGCTTGACCAGCCTTTCTCTATCTTTAAGAAGTTCAAAAGCTACCTCTAAAAAAGACTTTCCCTGGTTACTCTCTACACTACTCCTTCCTAAGCACTCAATGGCTGGGCTGAGTTTAGATTGGAAAGTTTCTTATTCTACTGTGCACTTATCCTTGTGATCATCACAAATTTCCTTTGATTTTCATTGTCTACGCAACACATCTGGAACACAGCAGTTAGAGAGAAAGGCAGCAGCCTTAGGAACATCATTAGATGAGGCACACTTTTTATTACGAGGATACATTTCTCTAGTTCTGCTGTCACACTCTAAGTCAATGCTGACTTTAGAACATAACACTCACCCTGTAAGTATTTAATGACTGATCAAGTAGGTTTCATACAACAAGTAAGGAGCTATGAAGAGTAGAAGGAAAACAGTTCCAGAGTGTGAGAACAACAGGTGATAAAAAAAAAAAAAAAATAGATGCCAAAGACATCATGGTCTATTCACACCTCTCCCAAAGCTTGGGTTCAGAAGGGAAGAATACATAACAGTGGGACCGGTCAGTGTGGCTCAGCAGCAGCTTTTCCATCCTGATTCAGGATGCGCTGGGAGCTCACTAGCATTTCTGGATGAGAACCCCGAGGTCCACATGGAGAGACAGAGGGAGCAGCGATGCCCATGTGCGGGAGATCCGGAGTCGGCCCACCTTGTGTCTGAGCCCCATCCTTTCTGATCACTAGCTGCAGCACCTTGCCCTAGGCAGGCAGTTTCTCTAAAGCTTCAGTTTCTCACAGGCTAAAGTGCAGATAATGACAGTAATTATTTAGAATTTCATAAGTATTTGGTGATATCATGAGTAGATAATGTTCTAAAATAGTCACACATTTGATTCCCAATAATTATTCATTACGGCTACTATTGTTATGATCATCATGAATTCTTCTTTTGCCTGAAAAGGCCTGAGACACTTACTTTAAGAAATTCACTTGACAAAAAAGAAGGAATCTCAAAAACACTGCACATTTATCAAGAATTTTGACCTTTAGTTGTACGTTTCATCTTAATAACCATACAAAGAGGGACTCGTTGTCAGTTCTGATTTACAGAAGATAAAACACGTCCAGGTAAAAGAGGAACTGGATCAGATCTTCTCATTTCAAACATAATATCATGAGACAAGAAATAAACTATAAGTGTCAAAAGACATTTCTGAGGCAGCTGTCCATATCAGTGAAACAAGATGGCAAGACTTTTAGAAATAGCTGGGCAGAGCTGGGCTGTGGGCATCTTATAAGCAGGATATTTGCAAAGATGAGTATAGCTTAAGTACTGCGAATAGCAAGAAAGATGAACATTCACTACTGACCCACGGAAACAAAGACATCCATCCATGCACCACCTCTGCCTGACTGAGGACCACGTGGGAATGGTCTTTCTCCAGGAATAATGAAAAGGAAAAACTTCAAGTCCAAATGGGGAAAGACCTCTTCCTCTGATCAAGAACAGAACAAAGCACCTTGTTGTTGTCTTTTTGGTCCAGTAATAGGTCAGAAGACATCACGTGCCCCTCATCCTACGCCTACTCAGGGGTAGGGAAGGTCCTGGCTTGCCCTGCGGTAGAACTCGGCCTCCTTTGCTCTTTCCCCATAGTGCACAGTCCCTCAGCGTGGCCATCTACATAGCGGAGCCATGTGACTCCCCAAGAAACGTCAATTCCCAGAACATGGAGTGAAATGTTACAGAATGTCCTTCATCTTTTAAAGAACTAATGAAACAACCTATTTAGCGAAGAAAGAGCCAAGAATGCTGGGAATATCCCTTGACTGACCTCTATGCTCATTTACTAGTAAGCTGCCAAAAGCTGTGTCCCACACACACTGAAAACTTGCACTGAAATTTGTCGTTCTTTTGATCTCCAAAGATGAATCGGCCAACCTCAGAGAGAGTTGGGCAGCTGTACAAAACAGAAGCAAGATGGCAAAACTCTTAGAAATGGGCGTGGGGCATGTTCTGAGCTGGAACAGTTAACAAGGACGACTGTCGCCTAAGTGTTGCAGATGGCAAAAAGAATGAACACTCACTCCTCATCCACTGTAACACAGACCTCCACCCATGTGCTTCTGCCTCAGCCCGGCCCAGGAAAATGCCTCCTACTCCTCCCATTGGGGAATATCCCCTTGCCAGACAGTCACAAAAGCTAACAGACACACCGTGCTGGCTTTTCAAAACCAAAAGCAGATTTTCACCAGGACACCTTAGTTATATTTCTCATTTTAAAAAGCAACAACTGATAACAGAAAGTCCCAGGGTGTTCTAAGACAATCAGGCAATAGCCCCCGTGGTGCCAGAAAAAATCCAGGTTCCCTGGAGCCTCTTCCAGGAATCTCAGCTCCAGCCCTAACTTGGCTTTGCACTGGGTGACCAGCATCTGCTCCAAGAGTTAGATGGGCCGCAATTGAGGGTCTTGCTGGGGAGCTGTGCGTCCTCTGTGGATGACTCCCTCCTGGAAGCCTGTTTGACCCCTCAGTTTGTAATGGCACTGTATATATATCTTCTAAGAGAACAACAATGTGTTGTTTGGAAAACAATTATTTGCCCTCCACAGAGTCCTCTATTCTGAAGCCTTCTACAGAGATGCCAGTAATGATTACCTTTGTTTCCAATTTTCTTCACTCCACAGGTCATTTAGCCCCATGGGGAAAATAATAGTGGTGGCCCAAAAAGAGAGACCTAAGTCTCTTACAGTGGGGTACTCAGCCATTCTAATAAAACTCCTTTAGGCAACTCACTCCTCTATGGCAGGGCCGCCATGTTCAAGGGAAGGCAGGTGAGTCCACTGCATACTCTAGCAAAGTTGCCCACTCTGGAAGATCAGCTCACTTTAGCAAACTGAGAGCTTGTCAGTACCCCTTCTTGTGCTGAAAGCTGTGGTCTGGGAAGACAAACACTCATGCCTCAGCCCCCCTTCAGCAGGATTTCCTACATGGCCTGGTTTCTTCCAAGGAGGTATACATAAATACATAGAGATGGAGATGATAAAAGTGAGGAATGCACAGTACAATTCAAATTTGGTGATATTAGATACTTTGGGAATAAAGGAAGTAGAAATGTCTGGTTAGGAGAGACAACTATGGTGGAAACTGCAATATTTGATTCTTTGCCTTATACTGTGGAGTGGAGGTAATTTCAGCAGCAAAGTTTCTGCTAGAACAGTCATGTGTGGCACAATTAGATATTTACTTTGGACCTGTTGCCTTTGGCCACAATACTCCTGGCCTTGAAGTATCCAAATGAGATCCTATGGTCCTCCTGGAGAGTCTTTGACCTTCATGATACCCTTGAATAGAACCCATTGTAATTAACGACCTAGTGTTGATCTTGCTGCACTTAAAAACTCTTAATTAATTAAAACTTTATTTGGAAATATAAATGGTGAAGTTTCTAACACAGTTACTAATTTCTTCATGCTGGAATTCTGTCATAAATGAGCAAGTTCTGGTAATAATCTATCCGTCAAACAGTGACTCTTCCTGAAACCAGTATTGCCTTGATCCAGAGGGAAAGCACATTCCACGTAGTCCTCTTCCTGTTGTTATCTCTATACCGGAATAGCGGTACTCATTTCTCCCGGGTATATAATATACAAGTGAGTGGTTCAGAGCTCGTCCTGGATTCAGTAGGGTCCCTATGCGAGAAGTCATTTAAGTGAGGGGCTCAGCTGTGATGTCTAGCATTACTGAAATAGTGGATTAAGGCAAGAAGGCAGAGCTTGCACAATGTGGATAGTCCTTTGATCTGTTTAAAGATTACTCAGATATGGCATAGGAAAGTGAATGGCCATGCTCCCTGATGGTGGCTTTTCTCCTGCTAATTGTACTGTACAGTACTGTAGTTTTACATTCTGTTATGCATCACAGTACTGCATGTAAGAGTTCTACAAAGTCATCGTGTTGGAATTTCCTTTGAATGTTTCTTTGTTCTAAAGATTACAATGTATGTACGATACACAGTTCCTCACTGAGGGGCCAATGAATTCACTTAACAACCCAGGAGCAGAAATGGAACTCAACTGTTAAAGCAGAAATGTCTGTAATTATAAAGCACCTGAAAGGACTCCAATACTTTTGGAGGTGATGTTGTTACCATGGACTGGCTGAGTTTTAAGAGAATTTTTAAATCTGAGTGAGATATTTAGAAATTTCCACTACTTAGCAACTCTAGAAACTGAGCTTTCCTTTATTTCCTAGCCACATCTTGTAACCTTTTAACTTTATTACTAGTCAAGTCACAAAGAAACTGTTTAGCCTTCCGTTAGTTTAATGTGGAATACTCACAACTTACTAGTATCTTTATATCCCATTTTTAAAGTGGATGTTTCATACTGGAAATCAAGCAAGTTTCATATTAATCCTGTTCCAATTCCCAAAACAGAAGATGTATAAAGTAAAATATTTAGAACTTAGAAGTTTTCTAAAACAAAAAGTACAAAAGAAACTAAGCACAATCATGTGTTCAAAAGGAAGGTTAGTAATACAGGGGCAGAGCAGGACTTTTAATTATGAATATACAACTCGATTATATGAAACAATTAAACTTCTATAATAATATAAGTGATTTTATTTAAGATGGTAATATTTTAAGATGCTTACTTCAGAAAATCTCACAGCTATGAAAATTGCCTGTCAGGTACAGTAGATTCATGTATGAAATAAGACACAGAAGAAAAAAAATCTCACCAAACAGAACTAACCCAGGGACAGACTCTAGCCTTAGATAAGAATATGGACCTGGCTGATTTGCTGGCATTCTCTGCCCTCATGCATATAAAAGCATTAGATCTGAAAAGACAAGCTCCCTCAAAACTCAGCTATGGAATAATTCTAGGAAAACAAAAAAACTAGACATTTGTCATTTAATATGACAAAAGCTTCATGAGTTGTAATCACAGAGCTGTTACAGTGCTTTTGAGAATGTGTAGTATCTTTGATGTCAGTCTGTCTATGGATTTGAATCATAGATCTTTGAGGTTCCTGGTAAGTTGCTAAACCCCACTGAGTCTGTGGTTTCTCATCCTAATGAGAATAAATATAATTTGATGCACATAGCTACATAAAGATGTATTTATTTACAATTTACTGCAAAGAGACATAAATTAAAAAAGGAGTTCATATCACAGTGTCCATGCAAAGTCAGTGTATTCCTACTTTACCTCAGCCCTGTACTCAATAATGAAAGAAACTCATTTGCAGCTGTATCACTTGAAGGAAAGTTAAGTACGAGGCTATTGCAGTTTATACTAGGCTTTAGTAGATTCCATGAGCAAAATGCTTTCCGTTTACATTTGTGCATTCCATGAACATCTTTCAGCACCTCCCGCGTGTTGCTCCTCCTCCGAGGCACAAAAGACACAATAAAGAACAGAACAAGCCAGGCCCTGCTGTTCTGAAACTTTAAACCTGCTGCTCTTTCTCAGAATTGTCTTAGAAAAAATACAAAAATGTCTTCTTCTACTTAGCACGCCGGGCTCTAGAGAGCTCCCTTTCTCCTGCTTCACGAGGAAAGAACAGCATGGAAGTCGTCTCCTCACACTCGCGTGCGCTCGGAAAATATCAGCAGTGCACAAAGCAGACCACGAGTTTAAAGTTAGCAAATCCTTCGTTCCCACTGAGACACACCCACAGGCAAATAAATTAACCAGTCGCCCTCAATGTCTTTATGATGAGATTAACCTGTAAGTAATATGTGACCTCATGAGATAATATCTGTAATAAATATTAGAGAAATGTACAGGAGTGAAACAGAATTATGATGAGGACAATATACTTTCTACATTACATTATTTTCCTTTCCACTGATTTGAAGCAAATGAGCCATCTTATTGTTAAAGAATCAAAAAAAAAGAAAAACAACTTCCATCCATCCAGAGTTACTTGTACAGAAATATGTGTATTTCATGTATGCCACTTGTTGCATTTTTATTGAAACTACAAAAAACATCAAGCAATGAGTGTGCTTCCATTAAGAAGATATGATACAGAGTCCATTGTTCTGCTAGGTACATACACAAAAGAATGAAAGGATTCATATCACAGCAATATATGTGCACCTGTGTTTACAGCAGCTCAGTCTGTGATAGCTAAATCTTGGAAACAACCAAATGTCCATCAACTGGAGACTGGATAAAGATGTGGTTCTGCTATAGGATGGAGTATTACTCTGCCATTTAAAATTATAAGATTGAGCCATTCATACTCAGATGGATGTACCTTCAGGACATCCTCATAAGTGAAATAAATAGGTCACACGTGTAAATATCATATTTTTTCTCTGCTATGAGAAAATGAAGATGTAAATGAATTGTAGTATATATAGTTGATATTGTGAAAGAGAAAATATTTAAAAGGAAAGAGGGTGTAGGGGTAAACAACAAAAGGTAAGAGAATGTGATAGTAATAAAAAAAGGAAACAAACTTTATGTATCTAGGAGGTGGGCATTGCAGGGTGGGTGGGGGAAGGTGAAAATGAGAATTAAGTCATGTCATATTCTGGTACAAGCCCTCAATGTTGAATGTGATGAAGATGTATATTCATAATGTACCAATAAAGATTTGAATTAAAATAAAAAGAAAATATGATACATCCCCCAGCTCAATTCATACAGTGAAATTTTTCTTTGTGCAGACTGGTTAGAGCCAAAATGACATTTATAAAGTGCTCCACAATTGAGAGGGGAAAACTGGTTAGTTTCAACAAAAGTATATTAAACACAAAAAGAAGAACATATTTTAATTACCTACCCAATGCATAATTGGTAATTTGAAACATGATATTCACTTATGCTAATTCGTTTCAATTAATTATGTACCTTGATTCCTTAATATGTATGAAATTTACATAATCTCTACTTATGTGAAATATTTTTACCATCATTTTCAAGATGGAAGTGTGAAGCAGATTCTAACCTTCATTAAATATTACTACGTGGGAAAATGTATGAAGATGATATATCTACCATTACAATTAAAAAGAAGACTATCTAATGAGTTTACCAAATATTTTTGTGAGGTCTTATTTGTATTTATTATTTCAAATGCTTTATCATTTTTATTCGTCACTGAACTCTATCATCCTCCACCCGATGACTTTACCACTTTTTCTCCCTTTCCTTAACCTGTAATCTTTCTTTCCCACTGTCCTAAGGAGGTTGTGTGTGTGTGTTTTCACCTGTGTTCTCTGACCAATGAGTTTCCTACTAGAACATTAGTAGTTCTCAATTTTTGTCTGCATTTGAAACTGCCTAGGCAGCATTTAAGTTTTTAAAAGCACTGATGATAATTTTGCTGGTCTGGTTACATCTAGGCATTAGAAATTTTGTATGTTTCCAACAACAACAACAAAAAAATACATAACTGAAGTTGCGAACCACTGTACCAGAACCTGGAGACCTCCTTCATTTATTTTCTGTTCTACATGTATGTTCAATGTTTTAAATCAACACCTGATTTGAAAATAAATTAACTTGAAGGGTATCTTTGAGTTCTTCCACTTGTGGAAGTGTTTCACTGAGCAACTATCACTACTGATTTTAATGCAATCCATGTGGGCTGCTTCCTGATCACAGAGTTGTCCCAAATGCCCACCACACCAACTCAAGCCATGATTGAAGTCTGGCAGATACACACTGCGCAAACAGAGATTCATGTGATCTGCAAAGGGCAGCCCACGTCAGATTCATCATCTGCAGGTCCCACCTACTCCTGGCCATCCTGAAGTTGAGAGCAGCCACTCACATGGACAGCTCCCTCAGAGGACAGAGAGTCCAGCACGTGAAAACAATTCTTTCTCACCATCAGCAATAAACCAGCTAGTCATCCTCAGGTTTCAAAAGATTTCTTTATTTATTTTCACTTATTATTAGCATTTACTATGTGATCATTATTCTAATTTCTTCTTATAATTAATCTAGAAGTATAAATTCCCAGGTTTATTTTAAGGCTTCAAAGCCAAGCCTTAAAGTCCGTTGAAGCAATTGTGTTCAGCTGTCAAAACAAACTACCACAGATTTGGAGGCTCACACAATGAGCAGTGGTTTTCATAGAGTTCTAGAGGCTTCCGTCTGACATCAAGGTGTCAGGATGATCGAATTCCCTCTGAGTTTCCTCCTCAGCTTGGAGATGGCTGCGTTCTTGTGGCCCCACAACTGTATGTGTCCCGATCTCTTTTTGAAGAACATAGCTTGGTCTGACTAGGGCCCTTTCATGATATCCCATTTTAACCTAGTAATCTCTTTCTGAAATTCCTTCCCATTTACAAAAGCCTATTTCCTTGTCTCTTATTATTTACCTTGGATCTAGGGAAGGAGAAGGAGAGGAAAGAAAAGGGAAAGTAAAAATGATCAAAATGAGATAAGTGCATATACCACTGCCATGATAAATGTATTCATTATACATCACAAAAATGCAGCAGAGAGGGTAAATACACGGATAAATAAGATAAAGATTCTCAAAATATAAAAATTAAGGGCTGTTCTCAAATACTATCACATCCAAGGAAGTAAAGGATAGGATTTCAACATGTGATTTTGGCAGAGACACGATTCAACCCATAATACTCATGAATTAAAGAATTTAATACCTCCTTGATTTCTCACAGCTGTAATTTTATTTGTATGAAACCACATTCATAATATTCTCTTGTTTACCTTCTCAAGCATGAGAACAAAGTTTGACTTTCTGAAAGAGTACTCTATATAATATTCAAATCCTGTAAAGTGTATATTGGTTAAATTAAACCATCTCACAAAAATGTGTGAATCTCTGAAATAAGACTGAGAAATACAAAACTTATCAAGTCATGTGATGAAAGAAGGACATGTAAAATAACTGAGTTCATGAAAACTATATTTCAGATAACCTGTGAGAGACTGGATTTAAAGTGTTCTGCCTGTGACCTCCATAAGTTTGTTTTTCTGGTGAGCACATTTCCCACCTAGGATTCAGAGTACAAGTTCAACTTTCAACCTCTATCTTGACTGCTACATCTTATTGAATTATATATCTATATTAGAATACCACACCCATACCCCTACCAACGTGGAAAACTTTAGCTCCAACTCTTTGGACTCACACACTGCCTGTTCTAAAGCATATTTGTGATGCCAGACATACAAACATTATAGTAAATTGCCCCAAATTCCCTCCTACTGGATGAGCCCATTATCTCTTTTTCATTGTGGAATCATGGCAGGAACCCACCTTGAGGCTTGGGCTTGGTCATTTTGCCACAGGGCTTGGAGATGGTGACTGTCTTCTGGCAGTCAGCATTGTGGAGGGCTCGCTTCAGACTCCCAGTTCTGGTCTTTGAGGCCGTGTTCAGGTCACATTCTCCCCAGGCCTGGAACTGGTACTTGCACTCCGCTATAGTCAGGAGAATATCAAAGAGAAATCTTTGAGATAGGCTATGATGGTGTCACTACAATAAAGGAAACTTTTGCTTTTCGCCTTTTGTAGTTGGATAATTGTAGATTTTCCTGAAGTTATAAAAAATAACAGAAATATTCCATACACTATTCATTCCCTGCCTCCGACTAGCTGTGGTATCTCACAAGCTACTGTCCAATAGCGCCACCATGAAATGGGCATTGACACATTCCAGGAACTTGTTGAGATTCTATCAGTTTCCTGTGTACTCCTTTGTGCACTGGAGTGTACATTTGGTTCTGCACAGCTTATTACATGTAGAAGTACATGATCTTCATCAATGCAGAGAACCACTACCCCACAAGGACATGGGGTCAACTTTTAAAGCATAGCCTTTCCACTCCCTTCATCCATGACAACCCAAACTCTGTTCTCCGTCTCTATATTTCCATCATCTTAGGATTTTATGGGGATTGAATTACACGGTATGTAAGCTTTTGAGATTGGCATCTCTTAACTTAGCACAATTTCCTGTAGATCCACCCAAACCAAATGTATCAATAATCATCCCTTTTTATTTGCGAGGACTATTTTGTAACATGGATAGACCACAGTTTTTTAAACTACTGGGATATTTCTAGCTTTTGTGTATGACAAATGAAACTCAAAATGAAAACCTAAGTCTACATTTCTCTAGAACAAACGCCCAGGAAATTGCTGGATTGCATGATAAACTCATGTTTAATTCTACACCTGTACTGGCATCTGCCTTTCCAGTGTGCCGGTACCACTGTACATCTCTAGTGATCTGTGAGATCTAATTCTGTGTGTTCTCCAGAGCAATATGTCATATTTTTTTATCTAGCCATTATGCTATATTTGTAGCAATCTTATGATAGTTTTAATTTCCATTTCCCTAGTGGGGAAAATAAGTTGAACATCCTTTCACATATTTATTTGCTTTCTACACAGCAGTGATGGTGAACCTTTTAGAGCTTTCAGTGATGACAATTTGCACTAGCACGTGTGCTGTAGGTTCACCATCACTGCTATACCTCTTCCTTAGTAAAATATCTCTTGCCTGCTTTCTTATTGAATATTTTCATTGTTGGTTGTTGAGAATTTTATATATATATATATATATATATGCACTTGAATCCTTTAAGACACATTTTAAAAATCTAGGATGTGTGAGTCTGAAAGATGCCCATACAATTCAGGAGCAGATGTATCTGAATTTTGTTATACCTTAATAACATTTACTGCCACTCCAAAGCATGCCGCAAAAGTTACAGGGCATGAAACATATTCACACAGGCATATCCATAGTTTTGCCTCAGTTGCTAGCAAGGCATAATGAATGAATATTTGGGTGATAATGCCCCACAGGGATCAAGAAAGGTAAAAAGCCTGGAATGCAAGAGAAAAGTTTATCTAGGAGTTGAATACAGACAGATCTAAAGGTGTAACTTTTGTGAGAACTCATCTCCAATAGGTAGATCAGGTCAGCGTGAGGCTGACAGTATTCAGTGCGAGAGGGTTTCCTCAAAAATGGCTGGAACGAGCCCTGTGGAGCCGGTAAGTACATCCACAAACGTGTGGATGGTGGAGAGGAAGCAGAGAGAGAATTTAAAAGTGACAGAGACGACAGCAAAAATGAGAACAAAAAGGAAAATATAAGGAATTTGGGAATAGAAGGAGAGAAAAGAGAGAGACCATAGACAAAGGGACCTTACTGGGAGGAATTACACGCACAGTTTATGTCACTACAAAGTAGTAGTTTTCGATCCAGGACAGTTTTAACATTCAGGAGACATCTGACCATAAATATCGGGAATACTTCTGGTTTTCATGGCAGCGCGGGAGGGAGTGTTACCAGAAACTAGCTCAAAGAAGCGAGGGCTGGTGCTAAGTATTCTACGGTGCAGAAGAAAGAGCTTTGTTTGGCCCAAAATGTCACCAGTGCTGAAGCTGGGAAACCCGAGTGAGGTGAAGCTCCTGCTCACCTCTGTCTGACAAAATTAACTTATTTAAAATTAGTAGAAGTGATTCCAGACAGGCGAAGAGCCACTGAGTTAAATCCCCACGCCCAGAAGAACTGATTCCAAAAAGACGTTCAATGGAAGCACTGCAGGGCTGTCCCCGGAGGAGACTGAGCCCGCGCAGGGCGAGACTCACCCCCGAACTGCTTCTTCCAGTTGCACGGGATCTTGCACCTCTGCGTCTTCATGGTCTGCTTGCACTCCGCGCCGGTGCGGGTGCCCTCCCGGGTGCCCAGGCCACAGTCACCGCTGGTGGGCACACACACGCTCCACTGCCATTCCCCACAGTCCGACTTCTTCACTTTTTTTTCTAGACGGAAGAAAGCAAAAGCAGCCAACACTCAGAGAACATTAATTTGTAATTATAACCAAATCCATTCTGTGATTGTAGGGTGTGCGCTTTTGACCTCGCTTCTTACCGTTCAGTAAAGAGTAGGGAGGAGACAGAGATCAAGCAAACGACTTCATGAGTGACCCACCAGAGAACAGAGGAGGGGAACTAAAGAGGGGCTGGAACCGCAGCCGGTAGTCACTTAACTCTTGTCTGGGCCAAAACTGTGCTACGGGACTTACTGGCATCTCAGTTTAGAAGCCGCCATTTCTACTAGAAAACGTTCAAAAAATGATTCCACCTAAACAATGAGAAAACATTCTACTAGAAATAACAATAATCAGATAAGTTTTCCATGTAAATATAAAATCCTTTTTTTGTCTTGAAAAAGAAGTTCGTAATAGAAATATTCCCCATTATTTAAACATAATCCCAACTGCACAAATTATATATAAGTATGAGAAAGGCATTGATAAGTGTGGCTTTGTAGTTATTTCTTCCTTTGTAAACATAAGATTTTAAAAAATCTTTGGATGACATAATTTGAAGCAGAAAGATGACATAACTTCATGGCTAATCTAACAACTGTTATGTCTAACCGAGAGTTTTTCTCTATTTTTAGACTATCTCTACTTTAATAGAATTACCTCAGTGGTTTCTATATAGTAGACTCTAACATGATCACACTCCGGGACTTACAGTGGAAAAAAGTTATGAGGTTTGTCTTTTGGGTTCTTGAAATAATGAGAAAGGTGGGCAGGCAGGCAGGAAGGAAGGCAGGCAGGCAGGAAGGAAGGAAGGCAGGAAGGAAGGAAGGAAGGAAGGAAGGAAGGAAGGAAGGAAGGAAGGAAGGAAGGCAGGAAGGAAGGAAGGCAGGCAGGAAGGAAGGAAGGAAGGAAGGAAGGGAGGAAGGCAGGCAGGCAGGAAGGAAGGCAGGAAGGAAGGCAGGAAGTCAGGGGATGGAGGGTAAAGAGTAAGAAGGAAGAAGAGAGGAGGAATGGAAGGACTGAGGGAAGGGAGAATAAACAAGGGAATGAAAGAAAGGATGGAAAGAGTGGGAGGGGAGGAGAGCAGGACTAGAAGCCCAAGCTGGGGTGGGCAGACATAATCAGCACAGGACAGGCAGCCCTTCAAACGCCCCCGTGTACCTGCTTTCTCTTTTTTCCCCGCCTCGGCAGTGCCCACAGTTGCCAAAATGAAAATGAATGCCAAGAAGGCAGCTGCAAATTTTCGACGCTGCTGCTGGGACTGCTGGGACTGCATTCTAGGAATAAAAAGAAAAAGAAAAGAAGGTAATGTCATCCTCAGTCAGGGCAGAAGATCTCTTGAGCTCCTTTGATGAAGGGCTTCACTTTGCTGTGTTTCGGGAAGAGGTTTATCAATTACCCTAAACAAGATGTCATCTTTTCTCCTCAACAGCCACTAACATGAGTGCTTTTCTGCAATCAGTCACATATTCACTGAAAAAAATGTGAGAACTGTCTCCATATAAGACCTCACAGCCGTTTGGAAAGTGTGGCTCTGGCATCACAGAAGTAGAATTTTCAAGGCATGTTTTTGAGTAGGGTACTACAATAAGCCTTGATGGTAGGATCACTTGATAACACCAACAAGTATAACCAAGTATGTCTTCAGAATTCACAATATTTCCTAGAAAGTACCAGAGTGTTGCAGTCACAGGCTTCCCTAGAGTGAAAATGATGCACTGGTGGTCTACAGAAGAACGTGGTCATTGTTCATTTTTTATGTAAATCAGTGATGACTAACTCTCTAGTTTCTCACTGCGCATGATCGTTTCTATCACCTTTTCATTAGCCCCAGTGTTTGTTAGGGAATCACAGAACAGAAGCAAAGTCTGCACACCCGGGCCGCCCACCAACCCTGATTATAAACTCACACGTGCCCATCCTCCAAATTCCAAAGCATAGTGAAGAGTCACTGCTCACTCTGCATCTGAATCCTTTACATTTAATAGAATGCAGATCTTCAGACCATGTTAGCAAGCCACAGTTGAAAGTATGTGTGCTAACGTATAATCAAGATGACTACTTTGCCAAACATCCTCCAGGAAGTTGCAGCCCAAGTCCCAGGACACACAGTCCGAAGTTACCTCTCAGAAAGACCCAGAACTCACTGACGAGGACGTGGTTACTTGGCAGTTGACAAAGATACTACATCTTATCAGTGATGCACGAGTACACACGCGTGCACACACATGCACACACACACACAGACACACACACACACACACACACACACACACACATATCCAGAGTTGTTAATAGAAAGGAAGTCTCTGGTGAGTTCTCACCTCAGCACAGCTAATTTTATGTTGATAAACTTTCACTTTCAACACTTTTGAACAAGCTTTGTCTTATGCAAGTTACATTCAAGGAAAAAATATATGGTTTAGAATTTCTAATCATATTAGTTTTGAGTTCAAAAGGAATCCACTGAACAAGATATCAAAACTGAATTATGATCTGAGAAGAAAGAAGGGAAAGTTAGAATGGGCTGGGTGTTGGAAAGATAGTAGAGTGGAAATGTATGCTAACTCCTGATATTAACTTAAAACCATTCAGATGTTTGACAAGAAGGTAAGTAGCAATTTTCAGCTCTTAGACATTCCAAGGAAAAACACACAAAAGCTTGTGCTTTTGATGAGTCACTTGTGTAAAGTGTGCAGCAAGGACTCTGGATCGGACAAAGTCTTTCAAGTCTATCTCTTGTTCTCACCACCCTCCACACTCATCATTCTGCTTAAAATATACTTATATTTTCTGAGTACTAAAAAGGCATAAAGCTTACTTAAAAGAGTACAGTAAGGAAATTCAGAAAACGGACAGCTAAAGTAATCCAAAAACTCAAATGAGCTCAGATAATACCCACTGAGCCTGCTGTTGCCTCATTGCTACAGTGAGTAGCGGAGTGATTAATGTACGCTCAGATATATGGGCACCAATTCCTCTAATCTGTGATATTTGCATAACTGATTATTTATTTTTCCTTAGCTTCAAGCAAAAGAAAAAGCTCTCCGTATAATTTAACTAGTTTAACCTAGTTTAATCAACAAAGTGGATGCCGGGCAAGTGCGAAGATAAAGATATTTAATTTACAAAGTGATTGAGATAGTGACATTTTCTCACACTGAGGAAAAACAATAAAAAATAAGGACTGAGGGATGAATAGATAGATTTAAACAGACAGACAGACAGACAAAGGCCCAAACACTTAGTCTTAGCTGATATTTGCTACAACACAAGGCTTTAAACAGAAGGATGAACATAGCCGTGTTAAAATAGCCCATCAGCTTTTTGCCAACATCATGAAACTGGAGAAACTGAGCCAGAAGCAACACTTAGTGTCCACATGAACAAGGTGATTGGTAAATGATCAGTGATTCTTCTGTACTGTATGTTCCCATCGCTAGAACATTTTGTATTTTTGTGATCTTCTTGCCTAAACTCCTGGGAAATAGCGCTTGGGAGACATTTTTATTGTAAAATAAAATTCAGGAAATGGAAAATAAATTATACAAAACCACTGAAGAGCTTGGTAAATCATTACAAGACGAAGAGCTTTTCCTGTCTCATCAGGTGGCTCTGTGCTTTCCCCGTCCAGTCACAGCCCTTTCCCCTTTGAAAGGGACTTACACGGAAATTATTCCTTTGTATTATCTGGGGGCTTTATCCAAGTGTGTCCCTAGACTTGCCTAATTTGAAACTTTTGTAGGTCTTTTAACTTCTAGGATTATCCTCTATTTATTTTTAATTGTTTTTTTTCTTACTTTTTATAAAACTCAGAACATTCCATCAAAACCTTCTCACACTCTGGATTTTGATGATTGCACATTCATCATGAAAGTCAACGTTCCTTTCTTTAGTTACACATGGGTGGCTGCTTGCAAAGCGTAATGGACTCAGGTACTTCTCTTGGACAAGAATAATACAAGTGGCCCAGAATTCTTGCACCAGGTGCTGCATAATATTTGCTTCTTAATCTTTTGTGATATTAACAGCCCCTGGTAGGAGACGAGCGCTGATCCACATTGCAAAGTGGTGATACTTAAATTCTATCCTTTTATTTTCATTTATTACCTCAGCTAAATACCATAGAGAGATGTTTTCCCCAACTGACTATTTGATTATGGAGATTTCAGTTCCTAACGAATTGTTGGATACATGCTTAATTCTTTCCTTTTATTTATCTTGCTTCCAATATTATAAGTTTATACCCTATTATTATTGAAATATGACCATTTACTTGTTTAATGCTATAAGATCATGGATTTGCTGATATTTTCTAAGACATTCCATTTCTCAAGCTTCATTAATTCTTCTTATGGAGCCAGGGGAAGCTTCATAAGTTAGCTCTCACTTAAATTTTTATAATTATGATCTTTGTAATGTTTGGTGAGGTACTCAGTATCCAGTGGATTAAGATGCTTCATGCTTATTACACCTTAGAATCCTTAGGCCTGAAATCAGCCACTTATTTAAAAATTCTAGTTTGTTGTTTTAATAATGAAATACTTTTCAAAATCAAACCCACACACTAAAGATGTTCAGTTTCCTTGAACTGATCTTTATTTTCAGGCCATTTTCTGTGAGCAGAACTGAGAAATGTCGTAGGAAACAACAGAATTAACTAGAATAAAATTAATACCTTGCTTTTCCCTTACGACACAAGCAATAGTTTCATGATAACTTATGAATCTTAACAGCAGTTCAAATTGTTTTGCGTTTACCATTTCCTTTTACTCCTTTCAGAGTTGCTTGGAAGCTACGTCAGGAGACGTGTTGCTCATCACCTACTGCGTCATCTCCCCTCGAGTTCTCATTAGCCTTAGCTACAAAAGCAACAATATATTAATGTTCTCATTAGCTCTTATATAAATGTTTCTTGAAGAAACCTATCAGTCCCAAGCTCATTCTCTAGAAATATCCTTGTAAACCCTCCCCCCCAAAAAAGATTATTACTGCTGCATGTTGACAACACATCAGCCCTTTGCCCACCTAGTTTTGCTGGATGCAAAATCCTCGTCTCAGTGATTCATTCTTCAAAGTGCCTAAAATTCGCTGCTCCATTTTTGGAAAGTCTGTTTGTAACCCAATTTCCTTTTAAGATAGAGTAGTGTTTGCTTAGATGCCTTCCTTCAATTAATTTCTTTAAAGTTCAATAATTTTTCAAATATACAGCTTGGTCTTGTTTAGTTGAAGCCAATATTCTCAGATAATAATAAACACATTTTTCCCAATTTTTAGTAGTTCAAATTTTATCTCAAATCCTTTTCATACACTTTAACTTTTCAGGGAAAACTGTTCATTTTTTCTTCTGTCGATCTTAAGCATTGCTTGTGTTTATTCAATCCTATGTTCCTTTTAATTTCAGTTTTCACTTTAAATATATTTTTCTTTTATTTCTAATTCCTGAGTTTTCTCATCTCATTCATGAGGTTTTCTAATGTAGTTTATGATGTTTCTTAATGTTTTATTTCATTTTTAAATGTTTTCTAGCTTATTTTGCAATAAGCTGTCATTAGAATTTTATGTGTATGTATGTATGTGTTACTTGAACGCATTAAATATTCATTTTTGGGTTTTTTTAGACAGGGTCTTGCTTTGTAGTCAGGCTGGGCCTGAGCTCAGCCTTGAACTCACAGCAATCCTCCTGCCTCTGCCTCTGCCTCCCGAGTGCTGGGATTGCAAGTGTGACCCACCACGCCTGGCACTGTGGTTGGTGTGTGGTACTGGTTGCTGGTGGGCGTGAGTCTCCACGCCTGGCACTGTTGTAAGTGGTTACCAGGGATCAAACCTGGACCCTTGCACTTGCAAGACAGGTGCCAGAATCACTGAGCTAAATCCCCGGCCCTAAATGAAATATTCTTTATAGGAATATTAGTTCGCTACTTATTTTCTTTATTCTCTTTTTAGTAGTTACTTTGTGGGGAAAGGGATGCATGTCAAGACCATGCTTTTAAGTGAAATGAATCAGATGCACGAGTTTAAATCTTGCATTGTCTCTCTGTGTGAAAAACCCAAAGGATAAGTGAGGAGCATAAAGGAGGATAGACACTGGGAAGTAAAACGAGCACATCCAAGTGGAAAGGGAAACAGAAGGGAAGGGAAGGGGAGGAAAGGAATACAGAGAACGGAAGGGGAAAATGGAAACCTGGTGTAATGGGGCGAGACCAAGCGCGAAGGGAGGGGAGGGAGGGGAGAGCGAGCCCACGTCGTGCGCGGGTACAAATCCCACGCGCGGAACCCCAGCAGCGCGCATGACAGATACGCACCAGTAAAAGTCATTAAAAACAGTAACTTTGCGTGGCATTCTAATCAGGACCTTTCTGTTGTTCACTCTCAGTTCGGACAGCTTTCTTTCCTCCCTCACACAACGCCTTCTTCTGCCCTCTGAAGGTCTCCGTGACACGCAGCTTTCTGAGTCCCGCGTCCGTCTTCCTCCGTTGCTCTCGTCTGAACTTTGCTTCTCTTGCTCTGCTGCTCATTTGTTCTGACTTTATGCTCAGAACTTCATCCTCATGGGGTTCCTGCCCCAGAAGGGGGCCCGGGGGTCGCTCTGTACTCTTGGTCGTGTGACCTGGCTCACAGCGCTCGGGGTTGTTGGTGCCCTCCTGGAGCCTGCGCGGGGACAGCTGCCGTGTCTTCCTGCGTGTTCTCTATTCAGATGGCAACGCCTGCAGGCCTTCCGGTTACTGGTGCTGTTATCTTCCAGTGTGGGGCCGCATCTGTCCTGGTTTTCACTTTAGATCTTTCCCCTGGGCTTCGCTGTCCATCAAGCTGCTCCGTTCCTCTATAGAGATCCAGGGAAATCCTCACCTTATTCCAAGCCTCTTTTCTTCCAAAATTAAACCTCATTTCACAGAGTCGGGGTGCACCTACCCAAGGCCAATTTGGGGCTTGTGTTCTCAGAATACAAAGTGTAGGTGGCAAGATAGACGTTTGGCTGGTTCTCATGGACCTTGCACTCCAACAAAGTGCACAGTGACCCAAAGAACAGTCCATGTACAATATCCTGATAAAAAGTGCAAATGTGATAAAGCGTAGGCAAAACAAAACTATTTTATATTTACCTCTCCTTGTTGTGAAATAACCTAAGACATGTTAGGGTCAAAGATTTAATTTCCTTAAGTTATCTTTCATGTAACTGAATCGTTTATAGACAATAATTATGATATGGAAAACTAGGAATTATTTTCTTGATCATTTTAAATATAGAAGCAGGTATAATTGTATATATTGTTGTACCTGTATTATTCCCAGTGGTTCACTGATAGTTAATGTGAATTTAATTTAAAGCAAGTAGATCTTGATTTAATAAGTCAGGAAGATAGTCATTTAATTAAATGTATTTGTAGTATTTACTATATGAAGTACTTTTTTTTTTTTTTTTTTTAGGTTTTTGGAGACAGGGTCTCGCTTTGTGGTTCAGGCTGGCCCTGAGCTCAGCCTCAAACGCACATCACAATCCTCCTGCCTCTGCCTCCCGAGTGCTGGGATTACAGGCGTGAGCCACCACGCCCGGCACTGTGGTATGTGGTACTGGTTGCTGCCGGGTGTGGGTCTCCACACCCAGTATTGTTATGTGGTTACCGGGGAATCGAACCCGGGCCCTTGCGCTTGCAAGACAGGCGCCGGAACCACTGAGCTAACTCCC
>PVIR01007049.1:0-62707 GCA_004026965.1 Petromus typicus
AAGAATAAATTCTCAAACTATGTGTGTGTATACAAGTGAAAGAAAGAGCTAACAATCCTCAAATCAAGCATAATGAATGTTAGCAAATCTAAAGATAAATTCTTATGATGTATACTAGTAGGAAATGCTGCCAACTAAACATTTAAGCTTCAGTGGTCTAACATACCCCAATTACAGGGCTATTAGAAGGTTAAAGAAAAATAAGCATATCAAAATGGATCAAATACAATATCATTTTTCCATGTCTTCTAATTCAAATTTCAGATAATGGTTTCTGTGAAAATCATATAACTCTCTTTAAATAATCCCTGCATCGGAAGTCAAAGGCCCTGAGATTTAGTACAGGTTGGAACACCTTAATATAAAAATTTGGAATCACAAAATCTCATCAGTTTTGAATGTTGGAAAATGTTGGATTTCAGATTTTTTAATTAGTAATGTTCAACTGGTAATATCTAAGCAAATATTCCCAATTTTCTTTAAAAAAAACAAGATAAAAAATCTAAAAGATTTCTGGCTTCAAGCATTTGGGACCTACAGGATGCTCAATCTGCTAGTTTAATCCTTAAGTAAAGTGGAGCCTTAAACAACTCCAAATGTTGTTGTGAACCGTAATGAACTCATGTCAAGGCAGAAAACCATGTTTTCAGGAAATACTTACAGCAGCACAACTGGCACCAGACAGACACTGCCAGTTTGCTCTCTCTACCTACCTCTACCTACAAGCAAAACTGCAAGATACTTAAGTGTTGCTCTTTTTCAATACCTTTTAGATGCTCTAAAATATATGCAGAATACACTGACATATACAGTGTTCTATCCATTGGTCAAATTATTAAAATTGGCTACAATTATAACAAGGATGCATATTTAAATCTGGTAAGAACAACCGCTCAGAGTGAAACTTCATTAAGAAAGAAATAAGAGAAGCATAGCTGTCAACTCGAATTCTAAGTGTTTCCAAGCATGTTTCGATTATTTCAGAAAGCTCTGATGGTTTGTAACAGGCAGACAGCTTGCCAAAGAGCAGCATCACTGGATTGGGGTAAGCACTGTGACCCTGTAAGTGAAGATTTCTACATAACATCCTCTAAACACTTGGATATACTTACAAGACACTTAAAAACAACACCAGTGCCAGGAAATCACTTTTAAAATTCATTACCTATGTTAATTGCAGTTTCTTGTTTGTCTCCTGTCAACACCCATATCTTAATTTCTGCCTTCAACAGAGTCGCTATGGTTTCTGGAACACCAGCCTGTAGGCGGTCTTCTATGGCTGTGGCTCCAAGTAATAGTAAATTCTAGGTTGAAAAACATCTTCAATTAGAGATTAAATCATAGTCAAGAGTAGCATTCATGACAAGTCTGACAAAACCAACCAAAAGTTCTGACAGAGTTAACTTAATTCTCCTCACCAAGCCAAAACTCAATTAAGAGCCCAACAAGTCCCTGGGGAAGGATGCTTCTAGGTGTGGAGCCCTCCACACTCTGCACCCGCTGGAACCGCTCCACACACACAGGGACTAGCACTCATCTTTCATTTCTTGTTCTGAGCATCCAGAGTGTACAAGGAAGAGATTACCTGACATTAATGGTGCCTAAGCCCTTCCTCTCATGCCTCTGGTAAGTAAAGCATCACACTGCAGTTAACTTATGAGAAGAACTGATTCTAGGTGATGCTCCTGTGTGCAGGTATAACAGTGAGAGATCTGTGTATGCACCAATGCCCTGGTTTGAATTCTCAGCACAATTTAATTGCTAGAGGGGAAAATATCAAAGTCCCTTAAGATTAGGAGCCATAAAACATAGTAGCCACATTGAGGACAGGTGTTGATGTGCTAAAAACCTAGGTACAAGACTCTGCCTGCTGGTCTGACCAATGCCAAGGTGGCTGAGCAGAGCCAGTCACCCCTCACTGACCTGCCCTGAGGCTTGCTGTGACCCAGCACTTTAGCTCTCTGGAACCAGACCAGGAAAACCCACCTGCCTCATAAGCATCCACCATATGCTTAGTGCTACACAGACATGTTACCCATTTAATTATTTTTTTCTGATTCTAAAAGTAATTTGGGTATTTCCAATGTTAAATTTAGCCTAATTGTCTCTGTATTTAGGTTATAAAATTTGGTCCCAAATGAACTCTCTATAGTAGAGAACTGTAATCTAGATCAATAAGTAAACTATAACCCAGCCAAAAAGTATATCTCTAAAACCAAGCAACTGATTCCTACCAATCACAGAAGCTGAGCCTCCAGCCAATCAGGAACTGAAACATGTCTATATTTGGCAAATGTTGACTGAAACCAATTAAATGGTTTATTTATACCACTTTCTTTTATCTTGCTATAAATATAGCCTGCACAGGAGGTGAACTCTAGGCATTGTCTTCCATCAGGAATGCTGCTATTTAGAACTTTGTCTTGCTCAAGCAAACTCTGATGACATTAACCAGTAAAGCAGGGCAAAACCCATGGTTGAATTCAGTGTCACTGATCCAGAGATTCCCTTGAAATCACTAAATGTGAAACACTGAATGAAAAAGCCCAACCAAAAATTCAGAAAAAGTAAAGGGGAATTTTTCAAAAATGAAGGAATGAGAAACAGCAGACAGGTGATGGCTCTCAGTGCAGAGACACTGGAACATAGACAATGCCAAGGCTGCTGGCATCAAAGGGGAAAAGCTGAACCCCAGCTTCCCAGTGCGAGGGACTCCAAATAAGTACAAATGATGTAATGCCTTGAGTTGAACTAAAAACAACAATAAAATCAAAGTAGTCAATATGAAATATCAACAGTAAAGCATAAATATTATTAGAATAAGTGTACAATCTCTAACCAGCCTACATACAACATTCTCAGTATGGTGATTGGCTCACATGAAACTTAGGCAATTCCAGAAGGAAACTGAAGCAGTTTGTAATCAGATATTTCTTAAGACATCATTAATGCTTTGCTGAAGGTGACTAGATCTTTCAGAAAACCCATGAAAATGAAGTGCTTCTAAAGCAAAAATATGATTTAAAGCTAAGGGTTCAAGACATTTGGAAAAAGAAAGCATCATTTTATAGAAAAAGTATTCCTAGTCAAAGACTTTGTTCAGTAGGCAGTAAAGTTCTTCAGTGGGAGCAGAAAGACTGTGCTGTGTGTGGTCACCTTCTCAATAATCTCGTAACACTCTTCCAAACGCTGAGCTCTGTCTTTCAATATGATGCTGGCTTCTTGATAGACTTTCAGCCACTCCTCATATTCAGCCTCAGAGAGATCAGCATAGGCCACGCAGAGAGTCCGCAAGCCTGCAAAACAGGAAATGGTGAATGGGGACAGAAAGGATACCGTAATCTACATTCTAAGAGACATTACATGGCATCCTCTTACTTCAGCATGCTCAAATAATTAAAGAAATAGCTTGATTTTTAAGTCTGTCTAATTCAGCATTCACACATCTACAGTGGGGATTTAAAGACGATTCTACTATATCCTATATATTTACTAATTCCATACATTTTGCACAGCAGAGGATACGGGACCATGCACAGCGCACACATGTGAGGCAGGAATCTTTAAGCAGAGAAGGCAGAAGTATGTTTCAAGACAGCAGTAAGAAGCTCAACAGGCGATCATATTAAAGATCCCAGTTCTTGAGCAGTCATGTCCACGATAGCATGGATGTGGATGTGCACACGTGTGCACATTCATCCATATGAACACTGTCGTGCAGCCACAGGCACACACCATGCAGGGAGAGCAGCAGCCGCACTAACGCATGGCTCCAGCGAACATCACCTCCATGAGCAGGGCAATCTGACATCAGTGCTGTTTTAAGACTTCGAGAGAGTTCCCCTCCTGCTCTCTGAGGGTTCAGTGAATTATTTCCTTAAAGCCTGGAGAAGCCAGTGTCATACAGTTATCAGAGGTTAGTGGCACTGAGCTCTGCAGGCAAGGGGCAAGATGACAAGATGTGTTCAAAGTCAGCCTCATGCTACTGCACCACTGGTTGTGAGTTAGCAGAATCATGTCAGGTAATTAAGTTTGGTCTGTGCCACTTATTTTGTCACTGCCACAAGCACAAAAATTACCCCTGTGAAGTCAGCCAAGAGTGCCCCAAAAGCATGTGTCTATCCAGAAAAGGACTGCTTATTCAAGCATCAGCCATAAACACTTGAAAGTACAGCTTCAAGGATCAAAAGTAACATTTCCAAATTTTGCTTACCTTCTGTGGCAAAATATTCCAGATGGCATAATGTTTCCTCCATGTACTTTGAATCTTTTGAAAGTCTTTCAAAAATTACATTATCCTATAAAATAGGAAAACATTGATTGTGACTGGCAAACCCTTAAGGAAATCTCCAGTCAGCATACTAAACATGGCTTAGTTTAATTGTGTTTATCTAATGGACACGAAAATACTTGAGTGGGTAAGTAAGATTAGCATCTTTGGCTGGGCTGAGGCGTGAGCTTTGAGAAAAGCTGGGCTTGGATATATCCAGCAAAACCAAAAGCTGTTATGGTCCTAAAATGGCAAGTAAAAACACACTGGGGAGGACCTTGGGACCCAGGAGAATAATCATGAACACAGTAGTGCATGGGTCCACAGTTCGCAAACCTCATCCTGAAGTGTGTACAGACACTGAGCATGCCTGTCTGAGCTGCTTGAAACCAGAAGTATTGTAGATTTTGGATTTTTTTTCAGATTTTAGAATAGCATTTGCATATACATGATGAAATATTTCCAGGTTGGGACCCACATCTAAACACAGAAACTCACTCCTCTTCCGTGTACACAGTGCCCACAGGTGACTCTATACAATACATTACTGTGCCTGCATTTTTGCTTATGTGAGATCAGGTGCAGAACATCCCACTTATGTCAGTGCTCAAATGATTGAGATTTTGGAACATTCTGAATTTTTGGATTAGAAATGCTTTCAGCCTGTCATATAGAAATGTTAGAAGTTTTCCACACAGAAACAGCAGGAATAAAATACACATCCTAAGTTATTCAAGTACAGCCATGCTTGCCAACCCTGGAGTCCACCTAGAGGAAGGGCACAACACTCAAGGCACTGAGCCCATTCCTGTGAGAAACACACAAGGGCACAGAGACCATTGCCTGTGGCCATTTGCATGACTGGCAAGCAGGGCAGAGGTCTGGATGCACACAGAGCCCATCAGATGTTCTGTACCATGCAGAGAATCAGGACACTGATTTAAAAGATGAATTTGATTTAGAAGGTAGGTTTAGACATAAGGTAATTAAATTCTATAAAAATCAAATAACCCTTGTAGTATTTTCATGTTTGCACTCCTCTGTATTGATAGCCAGCCTAAGCATTTGCTGGGACACTGATACAATGAAAAACAAATAGTAATTTTTAAAAATGTATCACAGAACACATCTCAGCAATTTTAACTGAACTGCTGTCATAAAACCAGAATCTTTTATGGGTCTAGGAACAATGCCTTTAGAAGTCCCATCATTACTCATTTTTTAAAATCCCTAGTTATAGTGTACTAAAATAAAACCACCTCTTCCCCCACAACTCGTAAAGACTGGTAAAATTTTTTAAACAATACTGATCCTGTATCATATGCTTGACAATCTCAAAACAAGCTTAGAAGTTCTTCCACTCGGCCCATATAAACCACCATTTAACAGGATATAGTTTTACAAGTAAGATTTATAAGTAATAACATCTTTCCTTAGAGACAGCAGCCTTGCGTTCGATTACTGGGTGGGAGACAGGACAAAATGCCTGACTGACCCATGTCAATTGCCAGTTCAATGCTTGAAACTTCTAGTTTCAAGCAGATAATGTTGGATAATGCCCACTGACCAAAGGAAGAATAGAAATATGTCCACACATGTGCACTCCCCATAGGCCTATTGCACTGAATAAAAACGGAGTCACAATGATTGGGAAGAATAGCTGCTAATGAACCAACCTCTACCAGAGAACTTAACAAGGCTGTCACAGCCAGCATGATTTCTCTGTAGAGTCACAGGACAATGGGTGTAAAACAGGAATCAGAATTCATGCTCCACAGAGTTTGCCTAACACACCAGGCAAGCGCTCTTTGCAAAACTAAAGGGTGACTGCACTAACTCTCTCTGCCGCATTACTTCAAACCACAGGACAGTCAGCGGCCTTGTCACTACGACACTAAGCCTGGAAGTGCTTTCCAGTTTTCAGCAAATGACTAGGGGGTGAGGAGATAAGCAGTTAGGAAAAACAGCTGATTAACAAAATAACTTTGGAGATGCTGTGTAGACACTTACAGCCCCTTTACAGTACAGCCGGAGTTGTCCTGAGGGAGTTCGGACAATTACAGACATCCTTTTTCTGTCACTGTAAGAGAACAAAAGTTGTGAGTTGTGTGTTATAGGAAGACATTATAAATGAACAGAAGGCCCTTAATTTAGCCTGGGGTCTTTCCTGTCCCTGCCTCTCGATTCCTCACACATCTCTCATCACAGTCCGTTGTCCACTTTCTGGCTTTCCTGGATCCTACTGCCCAATTTCCTCTGTTCTTGCTCTCAGTGTCTACACCGGGCTGGCCTGAGCTTACACCAACTCTCTCACATACCAGGTCCTTGGTGCATAAAACTTACCATTCTCCTCTGTCCACTCTTGTTAACCTTCCCTGACATTTCATCCATCTGAAACATACCCGGCCCCCATGAGGTCCACACAGTCACCTCCGCGGCCTCTGCATTTGATGATTCTCACTGGACCATAAGTTCCCAAGAAAAGAAGCTTCGGTCTCCAGCTTGCATACATTCCCACATCCCACCTACAAAACTCTCTTACCTGGACCTGTATCCTTCATCAGCTACCATAACACTATCTATTTTGCTCATTTCTCAAGAAGAAAGCAGATTACCACCAACTACTCAAAAGAGCATCACCAGCAAAACTAGGAGTCAATTAAAACAGAACCACCACTATAACCACAAATGATATTTCTGTTCCCTCCTTCTCTCCCATGGTCTTTTAAAAATACATTCTTGTATCTCCATCCTTATTCATCGATTTTTATCTAACTTCCTTTGTACTCCTTGTCTGACCATGCACTGATGGTGGCAGTTAACGCAGCCACAAAGCAATGGTTTCCACAAGAAATGTTTTGAGGACTTCAAGAAGTCCAGAGAGCTGTGCAGTGTGTCTCTGCCCAACACTTCCTACATGAACCGCTCCTGTAATCAACCATCCTCTGTCTCTGCCCCTGAGATCCAACACTAAGGCTTCTGACCCACCAAATTCAAGTTTGAAGTCCTAAAAGTAAAGACTAGGGCTGGAAAGACTTTCCTACAATGAGACAAAAATTGATCTTCACTGAACAACTTATAAAACAAGACCAACCGTGAATCACTTAACAAATAGTTCTCCAAAAGCCTTCCAATTCCAATAATTGGAAAAAATGCTTTTGAAGTAACAACAAAACCTTGCTCTAGAATTACTCATCAGTGTTAAAAAGGGAGAAAGAAATTAATGTTAAGATGTGGTTCCTCAGAACAAACCATGAATGTTTCAGGGGAACAAAAGAATCCATCAAATAGTTCTAGGTCTTAAACAAACTGAACTGGGGGGAGTGCTTCGGAATACGTCCAAGAGAACCACCCTCCCAGACAAGGCCTCTGCCAGGACAGACTGATCTGAGCTCCCCTCAGGAGTTCGCAGGAGTGGCAGGATCTCCTGGGGTCTGGTCAGCACCCGCACACACTCCATCCAAGCGGACGTGCTGACTGGCAAGATCACCAGGCTCTGGAGAGTTCGGGGGGGAAGGAGGACACGCAAGTGTGACTTTTAGGAAAAACTGAAGAAAAAATGACCAACCTCACTTTCTTTCATTGAAGTCACAAATCCCAAGGACAAAGGGGGTCATGGAAGTATATTTATCATATTTAATGCTTATGAACTAATCACATCAAACAGCTCTGCAAATATGCAAATGAAGTTGTTAGCACACACTAAAATGGCAATTATATGAAAAAGAAACATACCTGGAGAATTCCAAGACATTAAGAATCCCAAATGTCTGTTCTTGTCCCATCTGTAGTAAGAAAAACACGCTCTTATCTGAGATGCACAATGGTAAAATCTGAAAGCATCTGACTTTCTTCATAAACACTCTCTTCCCTTCTTCCAGCCCCTGTAACCACCTCTGCACGCAAAGCCATTTTCTCGCGTCTGGTGGGATCACAGCGCCCTCTTCTGGTCTTTCTTCAGTAATCTATATGGCTTTTATCAGTTGAAGGACGAAGCTAAAAGCCTTCAGACACCCTGAGGTTAGTGATGCTTATGAATTCAGGATTTTATATATTTTATAAAGGTCCATGCATACACCTTATGTCACCCGCAGAGTGACAGCACTAGGTTTTCTGATGGAGAAGATTGTCAAACTGAGTAAAAGTCATAATGACCGAAATAGGCTCATTTCAGTTCTTTTTAGGTTTTAATAATAACATAAAGGAAAAACTTGGAGTTAAAAGACTTAGAGAGTTAGAGTTACATAGAAGGAGTTATGAATATACACCTGGTCTGTGGGCTATTGACAAGTGAAATGCCCTTTTAATATGGATTCTCTCAAGTCAGAACATCAGAATTCACAATTTTTCCATCTGAAAACAATTGTAGATTGTGTGCATGCCATTCTCAAATTTTTAAATTCAACCACACTTTATAATGGTGTGAATCCAGTTCCTTCTCCTAAGTGGGAGATTTTCTTAAGAACGTTGGCAGCATCTGTCTCTCAGGCTTAACAGAAGTAATCAATGAAGTAACAAATCACCAAGTGGGTGATGGAGCCAATAAGCCTCTTCACACCTCAGAGTTGCATGCCACCTTATTGATCCTAAAGTCCCCAATGGCCCATTTAACCCAACTCTGTCACTCTTTATTCACCTCTGAATATCCCAGCCCTTTCTTCCCCAAGGGACCTCCTCTGTCAGCCCTTGTCCAGAAAAGCATTTTATGTTCACTGTCAGCCACGACCTCCTCTCTGTCCCTGTCACAACCACATCTCCCCACATGTAGCACATGTGTCAGTGCTCAGAGTGGTCAGCAAAGACCCTTCGGGGAAACAGCTGACGATCAGTGGAAGAAATGATAGTTCAGTTATATTCCAGGATTAATGGCAAAATAGGATTTTAAAACTTTTTATGTTTGAGACACAACTAATCAGGGCATCTTTTTTTTTCTCCCAAGAACAGGACAGAAGTCTTTAATAAACAGCAAAGGGAGGGTTAGTCCAGCACCTAACACTGTGATGGCGTGTCACAAGCTCCCTGCCCCCGTGCTCTGTGGCACCACAAGCCAGGAGCAAGCAGCTCTTCCTCTCATACGTAGTCTACCCAGCCCCCCTTCTTCCCACACCCCATCTCTGCAATGCAGAGACATGCGGAAGTTCTGCACCTGCAAATCCTATCACCAGGGAGGGTTAAAAGTCTTGTCAGATGGAAGGAGAAGACCTTTCCTTTGTAAGTTAAACGAGGGAAATTCTGTATTGTATCAGTGCTTCATTTCACTAATAATGATTGCACATTTCCTTAAGCTAAATTCCCTCTGTTGATTTAAATAAAGTAAAAATAAACATGGTCTGGTCTCCATATTCCAAAAGAAACTGAAGATGCCAAGAGATAAGGCCCTTTCCAGAAGGTATGATATTTAACAAGTTTTAATATTTTCTAAGTAAAAGGAAAAACTGACTACTATCAATTCAAGGCAGTATTACTTTATTACATCACTTGGAAGTAAACTTCAAGTGCATTACTTAAGAATGCATTAATTGAAAAACCATAACAATTCACCAGTTTTTCTCATACTGAGAGGTGAGCAGGGGAATTAGCAGCCTTCATCTGCCACAGAGTGGCACAGCCCTTCCAACCTGTCATCATAACAACACTGGGACTGTGCCAACTCTAACCATCACTGTCATCTGTTGCCCTTCTCAAGGGTGTCTATTTCATTTTATTCTTGAGACAGACTGAGCATCCCTAATCTGAGAATCCAAACTCCAAAGCTTTTAGGACTGACATGACAGCACAAGTATACCACGCCACACCTGACCTCCGAGAGCAGTCACAGTCACAACACAAGTGCAGTAAAATTACTGTAAGAATGGCTTCCAGACTGTGTGGGAAAGGTATCTATGAAACATAAATGCATTTTGCATTTAGGCTTGGGACCCATCCCAAAGTATACTCTTCTGGATATGCAAATATTTCAAAGTCTGGAAAAGAAACTGAAATCAAAAACATTTCTACTTCCAAACATTTTGAATAATGGATACTCAATTATCCTATCATTTAACTTCTCCCTCTAGCCCACAAGGAGAAAAACTAAAAAATAAACAAAAAACCCAGAAACTCCTTGATGTCAGGAAGGAAATATAATCATATAAATGAAAAGGATCTTAACTTCTAACTTTTATCTCTCACAACCAGACAAAGCCCCGTTGACACAGGGTCCCACTGCTTAGGAATTCTTTGGCACTGATGCTATGGAGAGATATGGAACGTTGCCTCAGAGGTATGGGATATGAAGTCACCTTTTTAACTTTTAGAGAGAAGACTTGCAAAGTTCTTTGCCACAATGTCACATCATTGTATTGAAGACTTGTAGGGAAATATCTTTTCTGACCTGGGCCAGTTCACCCTTCTTTAGACAAGCTGGTGATCCCCTCTCCCAGGAGGTCACCATATTGTCTGCCAAACTTAGTGTGGACACCCCATCAGCACAGCACATTGCAGCCCAGAACTCCTGGACCCCAGCGATCCTCCACCTCTGCCTCCAGACATAGGACTACAGGTGCACTGCCACCACACCCAGTGGGAAGTATCTTTAAGGAAAAAATTATTACAAGGCCAACAGACGTAAGCTCATAAAATGACAAAGATCAAACAGTGGTTCTGAGTCTATATTTTCACTGAAAGAAAAAGAAAAATGTAGTCATGACATTCACAATAAACACATGATTTCTAACATATGATTCTCAAAACAGAAAGAGATCATGGCTGTGCACAGCTCTGGCTCTTACCGCTTCTATGATGACAGAGTATGGTGTCCTGGCTGTGAAGACGAAGCCCAGCTTCTTAGCTCCTTTCACCAAAGCAGCTTCATCTGTCAAGCAGAAGTTGGTGAAATACTGAATAATACTGCACTGTGAAGGGCCACTTTTCAAACTCCCTGTGGTTAAGGAAGCCTGGCATTATGCAGGCAGTAGTAAGAACTCAGGATCCCTCCCTCTTCTTACTAGCTGGCCTGCAGTGAACCCTTCCTTCAGGTGTGAAGTTGAGCTGAGCACTAACTCACCAGAAGAGTGACCAGCATTCCCTCTGCTCTCAGTGAGGTCAAGTTCTCCTAAGCGGCCTAACACTCTATTTCCCCCTACTAAGTGTCTCTTCCAAGGAAGGCCATGTTTTAGTTGTAGTACTGTGAAATTCAGAGCATTCAGAAGTGAACAAAGAGCAGCTGTTCCAAAACACATCTTCCCCAACAGCTGTAAAATCCACAACATGTGGCCGTCACAGCCCTGTTCTCTCTGGAAAGCTCTCTCCAGCCCAGTAACTACGACTAGGAAATGCCAGAGGGTGTGGTCCTTCCTGCCATCAAAGGGCCATCAAGATATCAGGGGAGCCCAGCACCAGCTCTTGCAAACTGTACACCTACAGCTCAACCTGGAAGTGGTGTGAGGCCAGCAGTCTCTTTAGGGCAGGCTGTTCCCTGCCCCTTCCACAATCACCGCAGATGGCCCCACCTTCAGGGCAGGGCTGAAGGGGCACCCATCGAGAACCCTCACCTGGGGAGGATGCCTGGTAGATGATCTCGTCTCCATCCTTCTCAGGAACGACAGTGTGGCACACAGCCAGCAGCGTGAGGAACTCCTGTATGCAGGGGGCTGTAGGCTGCAACCAAGAGACCACGTCAGCCCCTCCATTTCAATACTGATTCCCCAGGTGTAATCCAAATACATGGTAGAATGCTTAAAGAACGATTATAGTAAAAGGCAAACTTGTTAATTTTCCTCAAAACACCCCCCTCCCTTCACACACAGTTTTCCCACCCTTCTTGCCACTTTCCTTTGTGAGTATCTTTATGAGCTGTGATTTGAAACATAATATGGTAAATGCTGCTGCCTAGTGCCATCTGACAGAAGAGCAGACTGCTGCAAACTGCCCAGTGTGTCTTTACCCACCTACTCACTGGAGCTGGCACTGTGCAGCTTCTGACTGTCCCCTGGAGGAACAATGACCATGGCAGGTAAACATTCTGAAAGGATTCAGCACTCCTAACAGCACAGCTAAAGACACTAATGAAAAAGCACTTTGAGAACTGCTTCAGAAAGTGGAATAAGTGCTCCAAGTCACAGGAAGATTGTGGGGAGGATTAATGGCAATATGTCTACTACTGTCATACATATTAAAATGTTAACATTTACTGTATTTTAAAAATCAACCCTTCGTACACTGGGACTGCATGCAAGTCATCCCCTACTTTAAATGCAGTGACAGTTCCCTGCTCTGTGAGCACAGGACTCAGACCCTAAGCTGGACTCTATGGGCCCCACGGCTGGACACCGGCTCTTCACAGGGCCCTCCTCCAGACACTCTAGCCGGACGTCCCTCCCACCGAGCCATCGCCTCAGTCCTCTGCCTGCAGCCGGGTGTTTCCCCACACACTCAGTCCTGGTTCTGGCTCCTGAGCGCCACTCATAACTCCCATCATTACTCAGCCCTGCACCTGACAAATACAGCAACTCCCTGTGCTGTCTTGAGCCTTGTCCCTCAGGGGTAACTACAAGGCTTCTTCACGGAAACCCCACACACCTTATTATGCTCACGACTCTATTAATAAACTCTACACTCTAAGAGAGTGGCTGGTCTGATCTCTAGTGTCAAACTGGTTCGTGTCAGGCTTGTTCTGAAGTAAACTCATCCTTTGAGCCATACTTCCATTTCTTTTTCTCTTTCCTAACAGTTTCAATACCTGCAAGGCAGGGAAGCCCTCATGCATTACTATCCAAAAACCCAATGAAACCCGAAATTGCCCTAGATATGCAATGACTAGTGCTCTTCACTTCCTTGTAAAGAAACAATCCTATAGTTTTCATTGAAATCAAACCATATTTGTAATCAGCAGGAAAATGAAGATTTAACACCGCCTCTGCCATCTAACAGTACAATGTGTTTTCCATCCACTTAAGGCTTCTAAATCTTGTAGTAAGACCTAGTGTTATCTCATCAATTCTTTTATTTGCTTAAAAAGTACTTGCAGAACTGCTGTAAGTGAAGCGCTGTGCTCAGTTTGCAGAGATGGGCTGTGAATGTGGCTGGGAATTTGCTATGGGAACCTGTACTAAGCACCGACAGACCTAATCAACGTGGAGCTGAACCTACTGAGTGAACACTGGCTGGTTGCAGGAAGCCCTGTGGCCAATTGCTAATATGAAGTGTATCCAAATAACTAATCTGTAAAGATTACTTATTTTTCAGGGTTTTCTTTTTTCTTTTCTTTTTTTTTTTTTTTTTAGGTTCTTTGAGACAGGGTCTCACTTTGTAGTTCAGGCTGGCCCTGAGCTCAGCCTCAAACTCACATCACAGCAATCCTCCTGCCTCTGCCTCCCGAATGCTGGGATTACAGGTGTGAGCCACCACGCCCGGCACTGTGGTATGTGGTACTGATTGCTGCTGGGGTGAGTCTCCATGCCCAGTATTATATGTGGTTACTGGGGAATTGAACCCAGGGCCCTTGAGCTTGCAAAACAGGCACCAGAACCACTGAGCTAACTCCCCGGCCCTTTCAGGGAAGTTTTTAGAGTGATAAGCCAGGATGACTGCTATGGAAATGATTCTACTTTCTTCTCTGTTGTTATGACTTAATGGGAATTTCATAAAAGCAAATCACCACTGTTCACACGACTACTTCTTATCAGCCTACATGAACAAAAAAATAAACATTAAATTCCAGTTCAATGAAGTCAAATAAGTGAGACTGGGGGGTTCACAAATTCCTCAGCCTAATGCAACACACTGTACCCCAAAGCACTTTGAGAATCGGACTTCAGTTCAAGATCGCCTTCTTCTGCATCTAAGAACTGCTCTGTTTCACAGTGAAACAACAAAAGGGATCTTTTCTACTTTACAGTAAAAACATAATAGTGACATATTTTCGAGGGTTATAAAGAAGAGCTGCACAAATATATTCAAATTGACTTTCAAAACTGAGTCATGGCCCAGACAAATTTCATAAAGATAAAAACAAAATTCCAATGACAAAATGAATTAAGTAAATTAAGAAAGAAAGACAAAATTAATCTGAAGTCTATAAGATGTTTGCAATGTGTGTTAGACAGTTTTGAAAATCAATTTTTTCACTTTTGAAAATAAACTTCTTTCTGTAACTTCCAGGAACAAATACTTTTTGTAACTTTGAAGAACTAGTTGATCACTGGAGAATAACATGAATCTGTATACACATATGGATACACACATATATTTTAGAAAACACAGAACTTGTCATAGTAAAATGTATGTACAATATTTATCACTTTAACCATTTGTAAGCATACAATTCAGTGCACTGAATAAATTCACAGTACCATATCAGCACAACCTATACTCCATCCTTGTTAATCATCCCCAACAGAAATTCTCTACCTCTCAAATCATGCCTTATTCCCTTCCCTCTCATAGCCTTTCCCGATTTCTGACTGATTTTGCTTATTCTTCAAACACATAAATTCACACAATATCTGTCTTTCATTTTATAGTCTTTAAAGGGCACAAAATGTTATATACTTAGAAATGAATATTTTGCATTTGATGAACTTGATACAGAAGACAATTATACATGCCTCAAATTTTTCTGCACACCACACTCTAGCTAAAAAGAATCTAAATAATGTATAGATACAAAACTGTATCTAATGTATAGATACAAACCTCCAGAACAGTGAACCAAAATAAAATCATTCCTTTCTTCTCTCTTCTCTCTCTCTGTCTGTCTGTCTGTCTCTCTCTCTCTCTGTCTCTCTCTCTCTCTCTCCTCTTTCTCTCTCTCCACTCTCTTCTCTTTTTCTTTCTTGTACTTGGATTGGACTCAAGGCCTTCACATTGAGCTATAATCCTCATCCCTTTTATTATTTTTGGTTTGGGGGCAGAGTCTTGGTAAGTCACTAAATTGCCCAGGCTGTCCTAGGCAGAATGATTCAAAAGAAAGCTGTCTCTGTTCCCAGGCAATTTGGAAATCTATCCACAAAGTTACCAATATATACTATGATTGAGGGATTTTGCAAACTGTTCTTTGAAATTTTCCACAGGGTGAATCTCTAAGAGCCAAATGCCACCCATGGGTATCCGCTCAAACAAAGCTTGAGAGAGTTCCGAGGAATCTAAAAAGAAAAAAACGATGACCAAGAAAAAATGAAAATTGTGTAGTAGATAGAAATCTTTCTTGGGTTTCCTTGAGTCCAGGACAATTCAGACAAAACTGAGGCATCCATAGCCCAAATCCCCAAATTCTTCTTCCCTTTTCAAACCATATTTTGGCGAATGCAAAAGTGATCTAGGAGGCACAGCATAAATTGTTGAAAAACATGCAGTGGGTACAGTTACCCCAAAGCACTTGTTCCCAAAGGAAATCACTGGGTGTGGTCTCCACCTCTGCAGTGAAGGGTGGAGGGAGATATGACATGTCAAAGCTTCATCAACACAGTAGCTCCAAAGACCTCAGAATTCTTCCAAGATCCAAAAAAGTACAGAGATGTCAGCCACAGGCGAGTAGGCTTCGACTAAAACTATCAGATGTTCACTGTGCTTCTACTTAAGTGTAAATATACAAATTCTTGAAACACCCCAGAAAGGTCCACGATTTGACGCTTAGTATGTCTTCATGTTAAGGACACAAGGACGACACCTATCACTATTCTCTTTTCTACCCCCACAAAAGGAAAGTTAGCTCAGGAGTGATAACAGATTTGAGAACTTGCTTGTTCTTCACTGTGGGAAGTGGTGGAGCCTGGTGGGAAGAAGTTAGGTGCCTGGAACATCCTTGAAGGGAATACTGGGACCCCACACAGTGCCAATTCCTCTCTTTCATTTCGGGGTATGAGGTTGTGAGGCCTCCTTTGCTACGAGCCCCTTCGTGACTGGTTAAACCGGTCTCATATTGAAACCTCCAGAACAGTGAATCAAAATAAAATCATTCCTTTCTCTCTCTCTCCTCTCCTCCCTCTCTGTCTCTCTCTCTCCCCTCTCCCTCCTCTTCCTCCTCTCTCTCTCTCTATCGCTCTCCTCCCTTCTCTTTTTCTTTCTTGTGGTACTTGGATTGAACTCAAGGCCTTCACATTGATCTACAATCCCCGTCCCTTTTGTTATTTTTGGTTTTGAGGTAGAGTCTTGGTAAGTCACTAAATTACCCAGGCTGGGCTCACATTTGCAATCCTATCCAGGCTCCAAGAGAGCTGAGATCACAGGAATGCATCAGCATTCTCAGTTTAGCCTTTCTACTCTTTAGGTTGGTTGGCTCAGGTATTTGTATAGTAACGGGAGGATGACTAACACAGGAGTGTTAAGAGAAGGGAAGGAAATGGCCGATCCTGAGGGGGAGTCAGGAAGAGGTGGTGGTTAAAGTGAAAACATGCAAGGAACATTGTGCTTAGGTCTCTCCCCAAAATATCCATAGGAGACAGATTCAGTACATGAAGACAGATTCTTTAGGACCCCCTCCCCTCAGCCACGCAGGGCCAGAGAAGACCTGTGTGAGTCATGTATTAAGCATGAAAAGATTTCAAGAACTAGGATCCCAGTAGCATGACAAGGATCTGTTCTCCAGAGCAAGACATGCTCCTGGTGCTGGGTATCCACATCTTCCCATACTGGTGAATGCAGATACCATTTGGTGGAGCTCGCTGGACACTACTCACATCTCAACAATGACAATACCCATGGCTCCTGATGAGGAGGAACAACTCTACTTTTTCCCCCCCTTTTTCTTCCTGTAGTGAGTTTATTACTACATTTTATGCTTACATTATGATCACATTCATCATTGAGAATTTGTACCTGTACATGATGTATCCTGACTTTTATTTTTTCAACTCCTTTGCCCTCTTTTTAACCCCTCAACCTCCCATCTATATAAGCTTTGCTTCTGTTTATTTTTCCTTTATACCATCAAATTTTTTTTCTTTTCCTTCTTTTCTCCCCCTCCCCACTCACTTTTCCCTTTAAATATTTTCTTTCTATTTCACAATATGAATCATATATTGTGGGCCTTATTTACACTTTTGATTTCTCACACTATAGAAACAATTTGGTATCTACACATGAGTATCTTCTTTACTTCTCTTATGAGTATGGCCTCCTGTGCATCCATTTAGCTACAAATATTTCAAGTTTATCTTTCTTTATGGCTTTGTAGTACTCCATTTTATAGAAAAACAACACTGTGCCCACTCACCAATAAATAGTTTTCAAGAGTTAGCTATTATAAACTGTGCTGCTATAAACATGGGTGCACATATGTCGCTATGGTCAAATGGGACACCTGAGTTTTTGTGGAATCTCCACATTAATTACCCAGTGGTTGTACCAGTCTACATCCCCACCAACAATGGTGAAGGATTTCTTTTGTCCCCACAGTCCACCAGCATTTGTTGTCCCTGGTAAACATATTCTTTCTGGAGTGAGATAGAACCTCAGTTTTCATCTGAATCTCACATATGACCAGTGATGTCGAATATTTTTTCAAATGTTCACTTGTTGATCTTACTACTTCATGTGAGAAATGTTGGATCAATTCAAATACCCATATTTCACCTGGGTATTTTTAATTTGAGCAGTCTGATTTTTTTTAAGTTCTTTATATATTCTAGATAGTATCCCTTTGAGGAACAGCAGTGAAAATTTTTCCCACAGTGTCAGGTGAATGTTGCTGTACTGGTGATTTCTCTTGCTGTGCAGAAGCTTTTTAATAAGAAGGGATCCCAGTTGTTGATTCTTTCTGTTAGTTCCCATGTTGCTGAGGCTTTGTTCACAATGTCTTTTACCCTATCAATATCCTCAAGTTTTACCTAACCTGTTTTCCAGCAGGTTCAACGTATCTGTTTTAATATTTAGGTCTCTAATTCATTTTGATTTTAGTTTAGTGCATGGTGAAAGATGTTCTAGTTTTAATCTTTGACAGGTTGGAACACAGTTTTCCCAGCACCATTTATAAAAGAGGCTATCTTTCATCCTTTGAGAGTGTTTGGCTCCTTTGTCAAAGATGAGGTGGCTTATTAAGTCTGGAGTTGTTTCTTCATCTCCTAGTCTGATCCTTAGGTCGACTTCTTTACTAGTATCATGATTTAAAAAAAAAAAAATCACAGTGGTTTTGTAGTATAGTTTGAAGTTGGGGACTGTAATACCTTCTGCCGTGTCTTTGCTGCTTAAAGTTGCTTTTGCTATTCTAAGTCTCTTACACTTCCAGATGAATTTTTGGATTATTTCCTCTAGTTTTTTTTAAATATGCTGTGGAAATTTCAAGTGGGATTGTACTGAATCTATAAAGCAGTTTGGGGAGTATGGCCACTTTGACAATATTGGTTCTTCCCAAGCAGGAACAAGCCTTGTCTTTCTATTTCCTGTTATCCTCAGTCTTCCAAGGGCTTTTTCAAAGTGCTGTAATTTTCAGAGTAAAATTCTTTCACCTCTTTTGTTAGGCTGATTTCTAGATATTTCATTTTTGGATGTTTTTGTGAAAGGAATTGTTTCCTTTGTTTCTCTTTCTAGTGAGTCTGTTATTTGTAGATAGAAAGGATTTTTATTTTGGGGTGTTGACCTTGTACCCAGCCACTCTATTGAATCTGACAATTAACTAAGTCTAGTGTTCTTTTGGCTGAGTTTCTGGGATCTCCTATATAAAGTATCACGTTGTCAGCAAATATGACAGTTTAACTTCTTCCTTTCCTATTTTTATTCTTTTTATTTCTTTCTCTTGCTAATTGCAGGGGACTACTCTACTTTTTAAAAAAATTATCTTTATTGGTACATTTTGAATACACATAATAATCACATTCAATATTAAGAGTTTGTACCAGAATATGACATGACTTGATTCTCATTTTTTTCCCTTCCCCTCCCCCACCCTGCATTCAAAAAGAAAACAAAGATTGTGTGTATAGGAGGTGGGGGACTACTCTCCTTAAAACAAAACAGCCATGCCCCACAGGTGTTAAAATGTTCCTTCTCTAGAGAAGATCTCTTATCAACCTCCATGTCTCTTTTTTTCCCCTATATTTTACAGGAATCCTTTGAGTGTTTTTATTCCTCTGCCCCTCACAGTCAGAGCATACAATTTAATATACAAAAGGCTTCTTAGCTTTAGCTCAGTGAATGGTAAATGAGCCTCACATGGAAAGGGGATTCAGCAGCTTGCTTTCTTCCTAACCAGGGCTGGGTCTTGGCAGGACTCTGTGCTTTGTTCCCTCCTTGCATCCTCCACTACTTTGTCACTGTTGACTGTTACTTTGGAAACAAACCTGTGAAACTAGGCTAAGCACAGTTTCCTAAGAATTCCTGTGTCACCCTCCACCATCCTTTCCCATTCTCCACCCCACCAGCTTTGGGTGATTATCGTGTGAACACACCTGCTTCCTCTTTCAGAAATCAAGCCCTTGTAGCACACTTGTTTCTCTGGCATCTTTGCTTAAAATCATTATCCTCCAAAGAATCTTTGGCAATTTTACTCTTCTTGAAGAACCTCTAGTGGCTGTTGCTACCTTGGTGTCTATGCCTGTGGCAGGGCACAGACTCTTGTAATATGCCCCTTGGGACCACTTATTTCCTAGGCTCAGTGCAGGGCTGGTCAGAACTGCTGACCACAGCCCTAAGACACAGCGCCTCACATACTTACATTTGAGAATTGCTGCTGGGAGGCCTTCAGCTTTTCAAAAAATAAGCATTGACTGCAACAAAGAAAGAACTGACACTGACAACTTAGAATGGGCTTCAGGGGCTGTAAGCCAGGGTGTCATGCCTGGTAAGCAAGCACCCTATCACAGAGCTGCAACTGCAGTCGAAGTTTTAAACATTTCTATGTCTTAACAAAATTTTGGAAAGACGAAGCTTTATTTTCTCTCATATTTACCTAAGTTTAAATTCAGAAGTTATTTTCAGGAAAAACTAGTTTATATTAATTAATTAGTTATTAAATGCTTTAATCATAGAACACTTTTTTCTAATCTGATATTTTTTAGCAATGCTGTTAAGTTAAAAAAAATGAGCGGATACAACTGCATCATTAAGTTTGCTTCACTTGAATGGTTGAGGTGAGCTGTCATAGTGAAGAACTGAAATAGGCTGGGCTGATGGCATGTGAATGAAGTTCTAACTACATGGAAGGCAGAGACAAGAGGACCACTGGAGCTCCGGAGGTCAGGGACAGTCTGGGCAATACAGTGATACTCATCTCTGTGAAAACCTAAGTAAATTAATAAAGTGCACAGACCTGGGCTTTCAGCTTCATTTCTACATTTACCAGTTCATTTTTTTCATGCAATTTCTTGTTAACTCTCAGGGGTGACTCAAATCTAGGAGACATAGTCTAGCACACAGTAGGATGCAACAAAAGCTACCTGTTATTATAAGTATCTCTGTCAAAGTTATCCAGTGACTTTTCAAAGCATATGACCTCTTAGATTCACAGCTGCAAAGAAAAGGTACTGTAATGATCTTACAACACAATAAAAAATCTGAACTATGATAGAATTATGTGGTGAGATTTGACCTTGGTGTGCCACTTTATAACTTCGCTACCTACTAAAATTTAGCTTTAGACTAATGTATGTAGTGCTCACTACAAAGGTATTGTTTTGTTTTGTTTTGTAAATCACCTGTCTGAAGTACTAACATAATAAAAATTGAAATGTGCTTTCCAAGGCTCTGAATTGCTTCTTTCAAGACAATGCACATGTTATATAAATAACTATGAACCATACATAAGCTATTAGATGTCTTAGAAGTAAACTGATGAACTCACATGGTGATCTTCAATGTTTTTCAGCAGCCGGGGATCATTAAAGTCACAAGAATCACTAGGGGGAGGAGGTATCCGACTGCAAGACGAAACAAAAAAATTTATTCAGTTCAAAAGTTCCTGTTATGATAACTCAAACCTAGGAAGACTTTGACTTTAAGAAGAACCACATCTAATAAGTCTATGGTTTGTAGTCAACTTTTAAAGATCCGAAATACTGTATGTTATTTCAAATCTTAAGATAGTAAATCCTTACTCTCATTATAAGTAAAGTACTTTTAGATTCTTAGAAAGCACAGCATAGTTATAAGAGAAAGAAACAGAAGCTAAGAGGATTGATATTATTACTTTGTTATTTCAGTTAGTCCCTCCATTACTTCTACCAGAAAAAAAAATCCAAGAAGGTCTTCTCAAAACAGACAAGAGGAATTATTGAATTTTACATGGGTAATCACTTAAGGTCAGAAAAGAAACTTGATATAAAGGCAATGTGCTACTATACTAACGAAAGGTAAGGAGGAAACTATTTCACTTAGCTTTACTCTCTCTTAAACACTTTCTCAAGAAAGAGACAATAAAAGAGGACAATATAGCTGAGGTCAGTTTTAACTCTGAATAAACACTGCACAATATTAACAAGTAATATAAGACAGGAAAGAGTAACCAATAGCTTGTGAATGCAAGCACCTAAAAATGCCAGCTGATGCCCCTACAGAACCCCATAACGTTCACAAACTCCCAAGGAAAGGCATCATGAGGTACCTGGGAGGTATACAAGGTACATCTGAGGTACAATGTGACAGTTAATAATGCTTATCACCTTCACTGGATGAAGAGATGCCTAGAGAGGCTGGACTGTGAGGGTCCTAACTTCATCCAGTGGATTAATCCAGTGGTTTCACAGCTGGTTGGTATTACTGGTAGGTGAGGGACACTTAGGGATGGGACCTCGCCGAGCGGAGAGGGCCATGGGGTGGGGCTTGTTCCTGAGGGCTGTGTCTTTGTCTTGTTCTTGGACCTTTCTTCTCAAGAAGCAGAACCCTGCGCTGGAGATATAGCTCAGTGGTTCTGACGCCTGTCTTCCAAGTGCAAGGACCGGGTTCGATCCCCGGAAACCACATACAATACTGGGCGTGGAGACTCACCCCAGCAGCAATCAGTACCACATACCACAGTGCCGGGCATGGTGGCTCACACCTGTAATCCCAGCACTCAGGAGGCAGAGGCATGAGGATTGCTGTGATGTGAGTTTGAGGCTGAGCTCAGGGCCAGCCTGAACCACAAAGTGAGACCCTGTCTCAAAAAAAAAAAAAAAACCTTAAAAAAAAAAAAAAGAAGAAGAAGAAGAAGAAGCAGGACCCGTCTCTGTTTCTTGGCTACCATGAGATGAATAACTTTTCTTTACCATGATATGTTTTACCTCATCATAGGCTCAGAAATGATGAAGCCAGGACACCATGGACAGGAACCTCTGAGAGCATCAGTCAAAGTAAACCTTTCCTTCCTAAAGTTGACCTGTGCCAGTATTTTGTCACAGCAACAGAAAGCTAACTAACATATACAGGGAAAGTACTTAATAAGAAAGTTTCCAAGTCCACTTATGGAACTCTCAGCTTGCAAGAACTCTCCCTCATCCCACATAGCCAGAAAACAGGATGCTCCACCCCCAGAAAGGAGAGTCAGGGGCTAAGGGCTGGGTCACACAAATGGAGCATATGCTAAAACTTCTTCCGTGGTAAAAAAAAATCTGTCAATACCTACAACTTTAAAACCCACTTAAATTAGCAACATATTGCTGGGAAGTACAGGACTAAGTTTTTTTTAAGAATCAAAAAGCTAAAGTTGGCTGCTTCCAGGAAAGGGCAACTACTAGAGCAAGGGTGACTACTTTTGCTAAAAGCTGTGTAGTAAGGACTTTTTTTTAGGTTTTTTTAAAGACAGGGTCTCGCTTTGTGGTTCAGGCTGGCCCTGAGCTCAGCCTCAAACTCACATCACAGCAATCCTCCTGCCTCCGCCTCCCGAGTGGGATTACAGGCATGAGCCACCACACCCGGCACTGTGGTATGTGGTACTGGTTGCTGCTCGGCATGAGTCTCCACACCCAGTATAGGTATGTGGTTACCGGGGATTGAACCCAGGTCCATGCGCTTGCAAGACAGGCACCAGAACCATTGAGCTAAATCCCTGGCCCAGAACTTCTAAAACTCTGTTCATAGGCCAGGGCTTTAGCTCAGTTGGACTGTGCCTGCCTGGTGAGTGCAAGGTTCTGAGTTCCATGCTCAGTACTACAAATAAATAAATAAATAAATAATAAAACTATATTCATGTTTAAACTTTATTCTGATTTTCTCTCAAGATAACATGTATGCAACTTTTACTTACGTACAAAAATACTCAGATAAGCAATGTTAATGTGTAATTATTCTGAAGCCTTCTGCACTAAAGCGGCAAGAGATGTGAGAAGCTACTTACGAGAAGTCATCTGAGGACGGCTCTCTCGTCAGTTCCGGGAAATGCCTGCCAGAGAGGAAAATACATTGGTCATGAAATGGATGAAAGACAGCACTCAGATGAAGACACAGGTGAGAAAATGATGAGCATCAGCTTAGCTATACAGATTTAGAGACTCACCGAGATTTCTTACTGTTAGTATTTGTAGAAATAAATCATATTTTAACTGTTTAAAGTTAGCACTTGGGGCTCACTGAAGTGTTACCTACATTCAATAGTAACTATACATCTTTATCCCTCATAAATATCAGAAAATTAAGATATCTGATAAAGTAGTTAAAATGGACTTATTTTGCTAGAATATAAATTTCCAGTAAGTACTGAACATAAACACACTTACCCATAGGTTACTCCTGCAATGCTACACTTTTTGAAGTTCATGATATTACATGTCAGAGTTCCAGTCTTGTCGGAAAACAGGTATTTTACCTAAATCAAAGAATAAGAGAAGTGCACACCAAGAGTGTAATAAGATGCTAAGATCTATGAAGGAAGTCTATTAAGTCTTTCCTTCTGCTTTTCAAAACCTGTATTAACTTTAGATGAGTAGGCTTCCTCAAGGTAATGTTAATAACAAAAATATATATTTTAATTCTTAGGTCATTTACAAAGCTGTTTCTGTAACTAATTCTCAGTTAAATTGTGGTGGAATATGCAAAGAAAGCATCATAGAGGCCTCAGCACTGTTTATAAGTGAGAGGATTAAGTCCTATCAGATGGCATTTCAATGCCATATTTCATTATTCAGAATACATATAAAATATATGCATGAAGATAAAACATATGCTTGAAGACTCAGGAAGTAGTGCAGTGGTAGAGCACTTTTCTAGCATGCTTTAAGTCCTGGGTTTGATCCACAACACTGCACAAGAGATGAGGGAGTGATTGCACAGTGAACATGTATATGAAGGTAGAATGGACCTAGTATAAGATACACCACTTTTCAAGATGCAAAGATAAACAGATTAAATATGTGGCATTCTCTATATACAAAAGTTAAAAGGGATGTCACTGAGTAGACCAACAAGCTAACCATCCTGGAAATATTATCTGAATGTAAAAGAGGCATGCTCCAAATGTAAACATGGTGGGGATGTGAAGCTATCTCAGATCAATAATACAATGAAAAAGAGGAAGAGAACTCTGGGCTGTGAGTAGAGTGAGTCCAGTGTGGGCTATGGGTACCAGTCATCCAGACACTAACAATTCTCCTCATCCTTCTTGGCTGCAGTTTCCACCTTGGCGAGCTAAAGGATGGGACTAGCAGATATGCACCATCATCCTACATCCGGATGTTATGTCAGGGATTAGGGAGGGAAGGTGATTACAGGGTTGTTCCAGAGAGAACTTTAATTTCCTAGTGATTTTTCTAGACAGGAATCAAGATGAATGCTAGCAAACTTCCAAAGATTTTAGAAAACCAGTCTAGGTATTTTACAGTTCAATAGAAGAGAGATTAGTAACATGAATCACTTACTGTATAATTTTTCTTAATGAAACAATATATACACATACACTGATAATTATTTTTAAAGCAAAGAACTTCCAAGTAAAGAAAAATTATCAAAGAAGTTAAATATTACATTGAAGTATAAAATTAATATACTAGAAGTAGTTTGTAATTTACTAATAATCACTTTAAATTTTTTCTATTTGAATTGCATATATTTAGGGAATATAGTATGTTTATTTGAGCTAGGCATGGTGGCTCATGCCTATAATCCCAGCACTGGGGAAGCAGAGGCAGGAGGATTATTGTAAGTTAAAAGCAGGTCTGGTCTACATAGTAAATTCAGGGCCAGCCTGAACTGCTAAGCAAGACCCTGTCTGAAATAAATAAATAAATAAATGGATTCATGCATACAATGTATAGTGATCAATGCATGATTAAATAGCATCTCTATTTCCTTAAAAATTTTTAATTCAAATCTTTCCTTAAAATTTTTTTATAATTTTGATTAACGTATAATAGTTATACATACAATGTGATATTTCAATGTGTGTATAGAACACCAATCAAATGAAGGTAATTGTTTCATTATTATATGTTAACAATAAATTGTATGTAAGTTGTATACAGAGTAAATCTAGGGACATATATATATATATATATATATATATATATAGAGAGAGAGAGAGAGAGAGAGAGACAACACACACACATATATATATACACACACATATATATACACACATATATACACACATACACACACACACACACACACACACACACACACACACACACATATATATACACATTAGAGTCTGGCTTCAAAACAAGCAGTGGTTACTTCTGCCTTTTAAAAAAGAATTTAAAAGTTATACTAAACTATTAGAAATGAAAATTTTTATAAAAAATTATCAACCTGTTATCAAATTCCCTATTGAGTTGTAGGTTATTCTTAAAGTTCCAACTCAAATCAACATGACTGGTCTGGGAGCAGCCTAGAAATTACTGAAACATACTTCTGGGTGTGTCTGAGTGGGTTGTGGAGCATGGCTTCTCCCCCCAGCTGTTACACTGTGTTATTTAGGGGAGAAGGAGAAGCAAAAGGTTTGTTCATGCTTGCTGCTGATGTAACCATCATAGGCCCAGCTGCATTTCCAATGTGGCATTTCTTTGAATCTGTGAATGAAAAGCCCATGTACACAGAGGGCCAGTTATGCAGCGGACATCCCTGCTCTCCAATGAGCTCAAAAGTCCCCAGAAAATAGATGTGTGATAACTTGTTCCACCTCTTATTTCACTGTACATGTTTGAGAATACTGTTATGGGAATGTAGATGACAAGCAATAAATCTTGCCTGGAAACCTGGGGAAAGCAAATACAGTCTGACACATAACAAAAATATACAAAGTCTCGAAAGAGTGGGAATTTCCCACTGATGAAGTCTTCATGGAAAGAGAAAATGTAAGCAAAAATAGCAACAACAAGGTTCAGGAGTGCAGGTCCAGGGCCTATTCTGGACACTTTTCCAGCCCTCTGTGCCTAGAGTACAGATGACAAGAAGGCTAAGAAAATCAGCCTTGCTGTGATTTGTCCTCTGTGCCAAGCATGACCTCTAGTCACAGTCCATTCATTACTGTACAAACTTAAGGGCATTTCTGCCAATGTTCACAGTTCAAGAAAAGATAGATAGGGGCCGGGGAGTTAGCTCAGTGGTTCCGGTGCCTGTCTTGCAAGCGTAAGGACCCGGGTTCGATCCCCAGTAACCACATACTGTACTGGGTGTGGAGACTCAACCCAGCAGCAACCAGTACCACATACCACAGTGCCGGGCGTGGTGGCTCACGCCTGTAATCCCAGCACTCAGGAGGCAGAGGCAGGAGGATTGCTGTGATGTGAGTTGGAGGCTAAGCTCAGGGCCAGCCTGAACCACAAAGCGGGACCCTGTCTCAAAAATCCCTAAAAAAAATAAAATTAAATTAAATTAAAAAGAAAAGATAGAGAAAAGAAATTGACTATTAACTCTGAAAATATTTGGGAAATAATATCAAAGAAAGTGACTCACAAGCAGTCTGGCCTATAGAATTTCATTTCATAACACAATTGGGTACACAAATTTGAACTTCAATATTCTAGCGATAAATTCATCAATGTTACGTAAATCAGTATCTTTGAAAAGAGAAATAAAGAATTATTTTCCTATATTATGGAAAATAAAGAATTATTTTCCATACAAAAAGAAAAAGAAATAAAGTACATTCATGCGATACTTTTGTAATCCTCAGATGAATGAGACATTTCACCTGATCTTTACAGAGGAATACAGGATGGGGAAGAAATTTCTACCACATTAAGCAAAGAATAAGGCAGATTTGTAATCCCCAGTCTGTCATTCCTTAGCCAGGCATTCTGGGGTAAGTTACTCATTTCTCATCTACACACTGAATATACAGCACCCATCTCATGGGATGATTGGGAGGTTTAAGTTGCATACAATGAAATCCTAACCATTGCAATGTATTTAAAAGAAGTTTTTCCCTGCAGCAATCTCAATGGAAGAAGCAGACTTAATGTAAAGCGCAACTCAGAAGAGTCTTAGGAGTTTGGATTGAAGATGCTAAAAGTCAAAGAAAGTGACTCACAAGCAGTCTGGCCTATAGAATTTCATTTCATAACACAATTTGGTACTGGCAAATCAGTACCAATCACTGGTTCACTGAAACACAGACAAAATCCTGAGGTTGCATGTCCTTCTGATGGTCCCCACACATTCTGCGAACGTATCCAATATGCATTGCATTCCCTGCTCTTTACCTCTAACAAGCACTTTTTAAAAGGGTTCAAGAATTATATTCTTTTTTTTTTTTTAAGGTTTTTTGAGACCGGGTCTTGCTTTGTGGTTCAGGCTGGCCCTGAGCTCAGCCTCCAACTCACATCACAGCAATCCTCCTGCCTCTGCCTCCCGAGTGCTGGCATTACAGGCGTGAGCCACCATGCCCGGCACTGTGGTATGTGGTACTGATTGCTGCTGGGTGTGAGTCTCCACACCCAGTATTGTATGTGGTTTCCAGGGATTGAACCCGGGTCCTTGCGCTTGCAAGACAGGCACCGGAAACACTGAGCTGTATCCCCGACCCAAGAATTATATTCTGTAGTTTTGTATGAAATTTTTGGAAATAAGGTCTAGGTGATAAGATGTAGCTGCATTGCAAAAAAGCAAGTCAAAAGCAAGTGACATCTATATTTATTAATACTTTCAAATATTATGTAGCTCTTCAGATATTTTAATTATATTCATGCATAACTATTCTTGCCAAATCTCTCCTAGTTCTCCCGCTACCCTCCATCTCTCCTTCTGCCTGTCACTGCTGCTGATGTTTCCAAAGAGGTTCTCACCTGCCCAAGTTCTTCATTAAGGTTTGAGGTTCTGGCCATTGCAGGAGTGTCATTTTCTATATAATACATATCTGTGTCCTAAGAGAGTGAGAAGGAGAGAGAGAACCTTAGAGAATGTTATCACTGAAGCTTTATTCAGATTGACACAGAAACTAAGAATAGACAACTGTTAAACCCTTTCATTTTAATACATATGATTATTTTTAATCTTATGGTAAAATATATTGTGCATAAATGGAGAAAATAGTATTTTGTATAAAGAAGACTTGGTTTTGAGACCATCATTCCATGACCTAAACTAACTCCTAATTTTTGTGCTTTGTGTATCATTTGTAGAACTACCATAAAGGTCAAATAAAAATAAATGTACATGCACCTGGTCTAGTACTGACTGCCACAGTTTAGTGCTTTACGGTCATGACAGCCCTTTAAAAATCCAGGTGCAGGGTTGGGGTGTGGCGGAGTCAGTGACCAGGTGGCACAGATGGTGAAAAAGATCACTGGAAGAGGGGCAATTTCTCAAGACAGTCCCAGTCACCAGGGAAACACAAGGGAAAAAGAAAAACCTCTGTGCGTCTCTCAGTGACCTAACTAAGCCTTGTCTCCGGGGAACCACTGTCATCCTCTATGCTGCCCGCAGTCACTTACTGCCACAACTCATGTCCCTTGTGCAGGAAAGATGTTCCTGCAGATCAGCGTAAAGGACCAACCTCCCAAGGAAAGAAGCAATTCTCCACCTGGTAAGGGAACACAAAGAGTCACAGGGCAGCCTGTGAACTCCTGCGAGGCCAATGATTAGCTTTATCAGCCCAGAGGCCGCTGACCCGTCCAACTGCTAAGTGAGTGAGGCAGTTTTTGGTTTTTTTGTCTATCTGGTGTTTTGCTTTGATTTCTCCTGCTTTGCCTATGATATGGATCGAGCTTTAAGAAGGAAAAATAATGTAAGCAACACTTCTAATGTTTCTTAAAAATATCTGATTGCCAAAAAAAAAAAAAGAACAAAAAACTGAGAAAAAAACCCCAAAAAACAAGAAAAGGGCTAACAACAACAAAAGCCAAGTCCATAAAATAGGCTAAGCTAGGAAAAGTCAATCAAAAAACAAAACTCTTATCTGTGTTGTAACAAAGGGTCAGTGATGCCACATCATGAACACTCTGATGAGGTATAGTTGCTTTCCATGTTCAGTATGTTATCTTATTGTGTTCATCTGCCTGATTGTTTGATTTAATAACTAATAAGATTCCTAAAGTTGGTTCATTAAAGATTTTTGAGTTCATGTCAATTTTACTTTTTTTTCCCCCTTATAAACTTCTTGTTCTTAAGAGAATGAGCCAAAATGAAACTCAGACAAGAACAGTCTTAAAAGGCACTTGTAATGAAAGCCTTGAAGTTTGGTATGTGTGATTTAAGCTAATACTATGTCTCTACATATGCATGGGTTAACTTTCAGATATATATTATTCCCCAAAATGTCCTACTTAAACTGATTTATTGATAGACACTCATAATATTGGTTTACATAGCTTAACAGTTGGTTAATACAAATCAGTTGGTAAAACTGCCTTTAAAGTCAGTGACATGTTTCCTATAAGGCTATTAGACAATCAAAATTATATCAAAACTGTTTTTATAAATATAGTAACTATTATGGCTCACATGCAATAATTCAAAGGTCTTTTTCATTGGTATTCAAGAGATAAGCATAAAAAAGAGACTAAAAATTATAAAATACAGGGACACAGTGTTATGAATTAAAAATAAACCATGCAGCTTCTCAAATCTGGTGTGCTGATCAGTGCTGCTCTTATGCAAATATTAACCAAGGCCTGGTTTTCATTGCTTCAGGAGTTCAATTTAGGTCTAGACAAATAAATTCATTTCTTTCACAATCTAGGACTTGCTCAGGAAATTCTGTGCCTGCATGTAATAGGTCCTAGGAGAGAGAGAGATGTGTCCCACCTCATTTTTTGAGTGGCCTCAAAAGTATACTCTGCCTAAACATTCTGTCCATGCCTAGATACACTGTCCACACATGTTATTGAACAGCCATGACTGCTGTTTTAAAATCAACAAAATCAGTACAAGAAAAAAAAGACACAGTGACCAAATAACCTCACATACAAGCCAAAATACTAACCTATAGATACTACCTCTTAATGGCTAAGACATCCTTCAACTAGCACACAAAAATGTCAATGCTGATTGCCAAAGAGTCCTAACATCCTTCAAAAATTTTAAATATTGCTAAAATGAGTTAGGTTTATGAAATGTGAAAACTGAGATCTAGAAGACACAGGTGCTTTAATGCCTCAAAAATATTATAACTGTGGCAAGGAGAGACATCTTCAAAAGACTGTAAAAATGATAGGCACGACAAAGAGACTAAACATAAACAAAAACATCCTAAATGTAAACAAGGATATAACTGGGTTAACCAAGGGCACACCGAATCCCAATCCCCATGAAAACAGAGACTCAGCCATAAAATGTTCCCACCCTGGTATGAGAGCCACTGTCACAAATCTGAGCTTCCTGATAAATTTACTTTTGCCTTCCAATTTAAGTTGGTATTTTTGTTTAATCTATATGACTACAATATTCCTTTTACATTAGAAATTCTTAAATTCTTCAAAATTAACTTGCTCTTCTCTCTGCTTTCTCCTGGTAATAAGAGTACTGATTCAAGGTTATTTGAAAGTCTGCTGGCAGCCAGTCAGATTTAAAAATATAACAATCTGAGACAGGGTGGGAGAGGTGGAGAAGAGCATTTTAAAATGCAAGCGGCCACAGCCAAGTTCATTATGAGAAGTTACGGTAAGTAGGACAGATAAAAATATATAAAGAAGGTTACAAGAGATATACTTTTGATAAAAGAGGGTTTGGTATGATAAAAGCTTTGCTTTGCTAGAAGATAAAGCAAAAGAAAATGACTGTACTGGGCAGCTCAAGTACATTGAGAGAAAGCTCGTGGAGTATGCAGTATATAGAAAGAAACATATATGTCTGTTTGTTGGTTTGGCGGAGCCCAGGCTGTTCAGAAAGTTCCTTGTTTTTCAAGGAAGACTAGCGAGCGATTGCCCAGCTCTGTCAGTCACTACTTCCCAAGTCTCAGCTCTCCTCTCTGGTTGACAAGTTTCTAAAATTAATTCTAAACATGCATATTTCTGCATTACTAATAGAGTCATGTAGACTCATCAAAGACAAAAAAAGACACAGTTGCCTCCTGGACAAGTTCTGTGACATTCATTAGTGCTAGTTTCATTGTTTTCCAAATGTACAAGGTCTTCAAAGACACAAATACTTTTTCAAGTCTTATACTTCAATGATCACTATGTATATGTTATGTATTTATGTTACAACACTTAAAAATGCTCAAACACTGTATGGTCCAAACAAAATCACATAAATATATCTACATACCAGCTCATTCATCCTAAATGACATTCTACTGAAAGATGACAAATTTGGGTACAAGTTGCTTCATATCATTTAATGTAATGATATCATCATGATTGTTACAATGTGATATGTTGTTTTTAATCTCAAGTTTTCTCCATAAAATTTTATAACTGTTAACATTCTACAGGAATTTAACTTTTAAGACAACTACAATTGATAAAAAATAACAGCTCCCTAATTCAGTCTCAATATTGTCACTGATTTGATCTATGCTATGGAGACCACAAGTGATTAAAACTGCCCTTATTCACAACAAAAACGAAGAGATGCTCTTTCATATGTTCTCTAGCCCTCTAATGGTGGACAAGGTCCAATTCTGACATATTATGTCACCAATATCCTTTACAATCTCACGAGACAAGCAATTATAAAATGAGCCAATGAGCTCCTCAGAACTCAATTTGTAAAACAAAAAAAGGGGGATATGGACTAGTGTATGGACCAAGATTGTAATTTAATTTAATAAAGTTTTAAATATTTTAAACTGAGATTCAGAAGGTTTCACATCACAATGGCAACTCACCACTCAAGCTAAGCAGGCACTGTAAAACTCAAGAATTTTTTTTACTTCTGAAAGCCTGTTTCTTACAGAGATTGCATAAGTTACTTACAACTCCAAAATTATAAAGGTAAAAGGTTCCTTATCTTTCCAAGTTTTCTCACCTATAAATCGCAAATAAATGATATAGTTTATTGGGCCCATGTTCTTACCTCATCTGTTTTAGATACACTCATGCAGAAAGATCCAAAATCACTTTCTATTAATGATACTCCATATACACAGACAAAATTTAACTGCCACCTCCTAGCTCCTTAAAAGACTATGAGAGAGACTGCAGCCGCTCTGATTATTACAGTAGTTGGCACTTGTTATCCCATAAATGATATTCCTTGACAAGAGAAATTCTACTACAGATAGTTCCAATATCACCAATAGTAGTTATTGTATTCCTGTTCATACCAATGATATAAAAATAATTTTTAATATCTCTCAATTAAACATTACCCATATTATGGTACTCAGACCAATACTGATTCAAGGTTATTTGAAAGAAAGGTTATTAAGAAAGAAAGAAAGAAAGAAAGGAAGGAAGAAAGAAAATCTTACAATAACTTGATGTCCACAGTTGTTTGGATCAACAGACATTACCAAGCTCTTTGGACACACAGTCAACCTAGTTGTGATACCGATTATTATTCTTTGTACATCATACCTATCCTATTTAACCATCCAAAGTCCTAAGAGGAAGTCCAACACCTGTTTCATGGGGCTTTCTACAATCTGGAAGGGGATATTACTAATCTCCCAGGCCAACTATAGGCTCAACTTCATAAATTACAAGTGAAAGCTGGCAACATCACCTTAACAATCTTTCTACTGGCTAAATACCTCAATTTTTGTCTTGGCCTCAACTTTCACCTTTGGATTCTCATTACTACTGTCATTATTTTTGTTGGTTTTTCTTACAGCCCTTGAGGTCCTTTCTACATTGTTCCAGCAGATGCTGCATGCTGAGGCCACGATGGCCATCCTGCACCAACCTAATACCCATCTACAATATACTTCTGGTTCTTCCCATCCCTGATTTCTTAAAACATAAAAGGTAAATGTGGGGAACCTGGCCAGGAGTAAAGGATTAGACAGTGGGACAAAAGCACATAGGCCCTCTGAGGAGTGACTGGTTAAAATGCAGGGCAAAAGCACACAGGGATGGGAGAATCGAAAAGTGAAGCAATGAAAAGCTTAGATTTAAGTGAAGTGTGTTATTCTTAGCCTTGATACAGCTCCTGAACCAAACTGCTTTTTTATCTGACATTAATATTTCAAATAAAAGCCAGAGAGTCCTTGGCTTAGTGGGTTTTTCTTCTTCACAGAGTCCTCCCAGTGGCTGGAATCCTTGGTTTAGGAACAGCCCCTCTGGGTAATCTTGTCAACCTCTACACTACCTGTGGTCAATCACTGCCACAGTAGAGTATTTGCATGACCTTCATGCTCTGGGTTCTGTTCTCACCATAAAGATATCCTAATACTATTCTTCCAGTAAAATCCGAGTTTATCATCATAGTGAATTTTGATATATAATGAACACAATAGCAAACATATTGAAAAGGGCTTTTGGCACTGGTGACACATCAGCAGCATCCACAGCTAAGCATGCATCGAGCATCCTATCACCACACTCACGCTGTCTCTATTAGCACTTCTGGAATAGGTGGGAACACTGTCTTCTCTATTTCTCAGACACACCCCCACCAGCATCTCATGCTAGTTCTCTGTTTGGTCAGCTTAACTCCCAACTCTAATCATAAATGTGCTCTATTCTTCTTTTTCTTTCAATGACAAAGGCTCTCAAAGTACCGGGAAGTAGTGACAGGCATTTCTCTCTGCACCAATACTCACCCAGTTTATGAAGAGGGCTTGTGTGTATTTCACAACCTCAAGAGTCACTAACAGACTGATGGGAATTAGATTGTTGTACAAGATGATGAACGTCAACAGGTTGTATCCAAAATTATCTGAGCTTGCGTCTGTGGAAGAAAAAAAAGATATCCATAGGACTTTAGTTACACTTTCTTCATATTTTGTTGTTTTGGGATTTTTCTAAAAGATGTTTACAACAAAATCTTATTAGTTAATTTACAGATTCATTTTGTAAAGTTCTTGTGTACCTATTACTATGCGTTAGGAGTTTGGACTACAGAGATGATCTAGACACAGTCTCTGCAGACAAAGAACTCACATCTGTTAGGAGGCTGGGGGATGCAGCAAGCAGAGACAGCATGTCTCTTAATATGACCATGCAGCCAGACAGAGCTATTAAAGGGCCACTGCAGGAAGCAAGACAGGGGCTTGTTAATGAGAAAGAGGTGGAGATTAGGAATTAATAGTAACTCCAAACCACAGTTATTGAGCTTTCTGTAAGAAAGTGAACTCAAATGGTAGTAGTTTGATTCATAGCTGGAGCTGTGGGTGATAATGTGATAGGAAAACGGGATGCTGGGAAAGAATAAGATGAGTGGGCAGAAGCCAGCAAGTAGACTCACCTCTCTACCATCTTTTCATCTCTACTTACTATCAAGCCTTCTGCTTTTCAGCTGATGGCTTTCCTTCCTGATATATCACTTTGGCATCTTGTTCTCCTACAGAATGAATGAGTCACTAAGCAAGATCTCTAAGTCTCAACAATTATAAATGCTGATAAGGTGCAGCATTCGTTTAGAAGCAAATATTTGTATGCCAACTAAAATTATAGTATAGATTAAAAAATTAAAATTTTCTGATTTGAACACTATCCTAAAGTGCTTCTTATCTTAGTATCAAAAAGTAGAGGACATTCCAGAAAAGCCTGGCCCAAGTAGAAGGTTCTGTTCTAAAATCAGGACATAAGAGAAGTTGATAAAAGAAAGAGAGAATGAGAGAGATTGAGGGAAAGAGTAACATTCCAATATTTAAAAAGAGTTTGGTTGATAATAATAATAATTAAGAGGAAATGAGCAAAGTCAGACACCACACAAAATTCTAACAGGGATGGTGCGAATGTGAAGCTTGATGGCATTGACCAGAGCTACTCAGATTCGACTTACAAAGACAGGACAGAAAGCCTTATAGATAAACAAAAAGACCTCTGTTCCACTAGAAATCATAGTGCTAGTACTAGAGTTCAGTGCCAACCAAAGGTATATTAAAGTTTCCCTTAGGAGGGCCGGGAAGTTAGCTCAGTGGTTCTGGCGCCTGTCTTGCAAGCGCAAGGACCCGGGTTTGATCCCCAGTAACCACATACGGTACTGGGCGTGGAGACTCACACCCAGCACCAATCAGTACCACATACCACAGTGCCGGCAGTGGTGGCTCACGCCTATAATCACAGCACTCGGGAGGCAGAGGCAGGAGGATTGCTGTGATGTGAGTTTGAGGCTGAGCTCAGGGCCAGCCTGAACCACAAAGTGAGACCCTGTCTCAAAAAAAAAAAAAAAGTTTCCCTTAGGAAACAGAAGCTCAGGCTGGAGATTTAGCTCGGTGGTGCCACAACTGTTTGTGAATGCAAAGTGTGAGTTTGATCCCTGATACCACAAAAAAAGTAAAAAATAGAAGTACAAAAGGAAACTGAGAAATTGAAGAAAAGTATGCTAATAACTACAGCTGAAATTACGAATATCCTTACAGAAATGAAAAGTTTTTTAATTAAACAAAATAAATGAAGATTCTGGAGTTGAAAATTACAAGTGAAACAAACGAACAAAAAGTCACTAGTGGGCTTGAGTGGGCAGAAGAGATAGTAAGTAGAAGAGAAGTCAAATGGATTGTTCAACCTGAAGAACAGAAAGAAAAATGAATAAAGAAAAACTAACAGAGCCCAGAGACCTGTAAGACACATCAAGTATACAAACATACAGACAAAAGCAGTACCAGGAGAAAATATCAAGGAAATGACAGGGACAGTACTTGAATAATACCTGAAAATATACTAAATTGTATGAAAAAAAAATTTACACCTAAGAAGTTCCACAAAAATCCAAGTGAAATAAATACAAAACTGTCAAAAACCAAAGGCAAAATGTTGAAAGTAGCAATAAAAAGTGATATCCAAAAAAGCAAAACAAATAAGATGCAATGAGATTAACAGCAGACCTTTCATCCATAGCAGTGGGACCTCATACTCAAAGTATTGGAAAAAAAAGAATGTTAATCAAAATTCTGTAAGAATTCTGCATCTAAAAAAGCTATCACTCTAAAATCAAAGAGAAATTAATGCATTTTAAGATAAAAACAGGGGCAATTTGTTGCTAACCCATCATGCTTCCAAGAAACAGTAAAAAGTTCTTAGGAAGACAGAGTAGCACAGGATTGTAATTGAAATCTACATGAAAAAACAGAGCACCAGTAAAGAAAACTATATAGATACTTATAAAATACAGTAATTGCACATTTTAATCCTTCTATATTTAAAAATGAAATTACAAACTGTCACTATCAAGCAGTGGAAGTTATATACAGGAAACAATAAAGACACATGAGGCAATATAATGATACCAGCTTATCACTCATCCACAGGAAGAAATAAAGAGTACCAGAAATGGTAAATAAGTACCTCAATATAAAACAACTCCTTAAAAATACTTTTTATTTTGGCTTCTTTAAGAGACAACAATTACATAAAACAACATACTTATAACAGTATTATTGGGTCAATAACACAGATATAATATTATGATCATAATAACATAAACATGGGAGAAAACAGAAGTATACTGGAGTGAAATGTCTGTATTCTACTGGAGTAAGCATTCATCCAAAGTGGATTCTAGTGTTGTAACCTCTAGAAGAACCATAATAAAGGGGCCAGGGATTTAGCTCAGTGGTTCTGGCACCTGTCTTGCAAGCGCAAGGACCCGGTTCGATCCCCAGTATCCACATAACAATACTGGGCATGGAGACTCACACCCAGCACCAATCAGTCAGCACATACCACAGTGCCGGGTGTGGTGGCTCACACCTATAATCCCAGCACTCGGGAGGCAGAGGCAGGAGGATTGCTGTGATGTGAGTTGGAGGCTGAGCTCAGGGCCAGCCTGAACCACAAAGCGAGACCCTGTCTCAAAAAACCTTAAAAAATAAAAAAAAAAAAAGAACCATAATAAATATCTTTTGAAATGGCTAAAAATAATCATCTGTGCATAAAACAATTCCCAAATATGCTTATCTTCACAGTATTATGTGACTTTTCATTTCTTAATTCTCCTTGGAAAAACAAGCATTATATACAAAGGGAAGGGAAGGATGGTACTGGCGCCCACACTAACCATGCACGGAGGGCTCCCCCTGGGCAGCTTTGTCCTGCTTCAACAAGCAGCCACTCCTGCACTCACCCATCTTCTTGATGTACCAGTTCTTCCCGCCGTGAGACCCATTCCAGAACAGAGCCCCCACGGAGCTCACCAGGGCCATGACCAAGAGGATGCCAAACAGCACCAGGATCTGCACGTTGGTAACCTTCTCAACATTCGATCTCTTGAGAGGTGCTTTGGTTGAATTCTGTAAAACAGCATTTAAAATCAGTAAAGGTCATATATCAGTGCTGAGGCCAGGGGGAAGGATAAAGGAGGTATGACAACAAAATTCAATAAGAGAAGGGTAAAATGATATTTCTTTTATAAACAACCCGCGAAATTTAAAAGTGCATTATATTCTCGAAACAACAGCTAGTTTTAAGTAAAGAAGACAGTGTGCCAGATTGGAGCACACGCGCAGCCCAGCCTGATGTCTGCATACTTCTCATGCTTGTATCTTAGCATTACTTTAGCACTTCAACTTAGAGCACAACAGGCTGTAAGTAACACAACTGATATAAAAGAAATAGGTATACTGCTAATTCAGGATACACTTATAGGCTCTAAATTGTAAATATCCAGAGAGAAACTCTGAAATAGTAACATAGCTCTGTAACAATAAATATTAAAATAGGTATTTTTAAGCATATATTCTATATCCAGTAGCCAAAAAATTTGAGGAAAATAGACACACAACACATCAATGATGCAAAATAAAACATTAATAGGTATCAAAATACACGAATGGGAACCTGGAAAACTGTGGACGAGAAATGAGTAGGAAAAGTCAGGCAAGGATTTGTGGACCAGAGAAGCCTGAAGCATATGTAGAATGTGGGCATGAGATGAAACAGAAAGGAAAGGTCTTGCTGCTGGTGGATAAACCAACCCAGCTACCACCAGAGTCAATGTTGGAAGAAAGTATAGAAAGATTTACAACATTTGGACTCAAGGAACACTTCACTCAAGCTGGAAATCTGAAACTAGATCTCTCTGCAGTGGAAAAGCCAGCAGAGTAACTCAAGCAAGATAGTTATGTACATATCCTGTGTTGGTGGCACATGCCTGCAAATCCCAGGACTCTAGGAGACTGAGCAAAAAGGTTTCAAGTTCAAGCCCCGCCTGGGCAACTCAGCAACTTAGCAAAATGCTATCTCAAAACAAAAAATAAAAAGGAGGTTGAGGATGTATCTTAATGTGAAGGCCCATGTCCAATACCCAGTACAACAGACACACACATATGTGTAGTTGAAGTCATTTTATAAAAAACTCATGAAGTTAGCTGTGATAGACAAAATAATGGACCTCATGCTAATTTCTGGTCTCTATGATTATGTTGCATAGCAAAAGCGACTCTATACTTGTGATTAAGGATTTGATTATCCTGGATTGTCTTAATGTACCAAATTTAAGCACAAGGACCTTCCAAATGCAGAAGCTTTCCTAACTGTGACCAGAGGAAGAGGTGACTACAGAGACACAGACATAGAAATGCAATATTGCTGGTTTTTAAGATGTAGGTAGGGAATCACAAGCTAAACAGTGCAGCCCCTTCCAGAGGCAAGACAGAAACCCCTCTAGGGCCCAAAGAACAGTCTATTCCTTGAGTTTAGTCCTGTGAGACCTACATCCAATTTCTAATCTATAAAACCATAATGTAATAACTTTATGCACTTTTAAGCTATCAATTTTGTGAAAATTTGCTATACAGCAATAGAAAACAAATACAGTAGGTAGTTGAAGGAGACAAAAACAAACCATGTGAAAATTAGTTAGGACAACCCATCCCTGGAGGGGATGCAACTCCTGAGTTGAACCGGAAGCCAGGAATTGGACAAGAAAGCTTCAGTTTGCAAGACTGTTTTCATGAGGTCACTGATTTGTAAGGTCAAGTCACATGAAGGCCTGTAAGGTATAACTGTGCACAGAAATGCACCTCGCATCGAACATAAATCAACCTTCTCCTTCACTGTGCCTCATCTGCTTCCTCATTACAGAGCTAGGTTTGAGATATCTCCAAACCAATACAAATAAAGTAACAAGGAGATTTATTATTGAGCCAAAATGAGAGGCAACTCATCCCCTAAGCTTCAAAGCCAATCTCACCCCACTATGTCACTAAAATGCATTTGAATTCTATCACCAAACCTAAAGCTAGATTTTACAATCTTTTACATTGTTACAATAGAGATTCCGAAAAGGTAAGTCTTTAGGTATCTCAGTAAAACACCAGAATTTTCCTCTACATATTTTTTCTTCTTTTGAGTTTTCAAAATTATTTATACTTGGCAGGTTTAAAAAAAAAAAATCCTGCCAAATCAAAGTGGAAGCCCATCAATAAAGGCCATTTTATCAACCAATAACCATATAAAAGTCTCCTGGGACAACACACGCACATGTGGTCTCGTAGCAAGAGCCAGTAGACCCATTCTATGACTGTTCATCCTAATTTTTAATAAGTACAGCTGATCTTATCATCCTACAAAAACACTCACTGAAGGCACAGGCAGGAAAAAGGTTATAACAAAGCTTACTTTATGACACCATTAGTTACTGACTTCTGATCTTTCTCAGTGGTAGAACTCCAGTCAGTAGGGTTAGAAACATGTATTTTTTTTGTTCAAGATGACAACAGAAATTACCCCAAAACTTTAGGCTACAGTGCATGCACTTTGTAGAAAGCCAAGCTCCAGCCACTCACTCCTGTCCTCTGAACATTTCTACTTGTAGTGATGAACTTTTAATGGTAAGTCCCTATTGAAGTTGTAATTTCTTCCATAACATTCTTATCACTACTTTGATAGAAACTGCTCAAAATGTCAGATTTTGAAAAAGGTGAAATCTGACATGAATTGTACACATTTTATCCTCTCTTAAGAAAGTAAGAACCAGAATGCTAGCTGGAACAATCTCCCTAGACGGTTGCCTGATTAGCCTTATCTCTAAGGTTGGATTTCTTTGGCAATATGCCTATTACTTTATAAAATGAAAATAGTAATTGAGGAATTAATGATGTAATATATATGAATCAAGTAACACATGATTTGTTGTAATTAATGTTTGCTGTATTAAATATGACAATCTCTCTCCCATTAAGTCAACCAACAGAAATCACTGATTTGAAGACTTCTACATATAACTATACTAAGTATGAACTGAGGGACCTAGAGTTTGGTAAAAGACATGGAGGAAAGAGTTTAACATAAAGAAAGTAAAACTCCTAAAGCAATCAAGTTTCCTTCCCATGGTCCAGGAGTACAAGTTCACACAAAAATTGATACTTAAAATCCGTCAGTATGCTATGTGCACTGTTTGAAACTCTTTTTGAAAGCTCACTGTCTAACTTGCTTTTTCAGCCCCCAAAGCACAGTGAGTCTAGCACAGATGTTTCTGGGGTTTTCCATCACCCTGTGTAGGAAACCATCACCCTGTGGGGAAACACTCCCCCCCCCCCAAGGAAAACTTGATCTTGGAGATCAAGAGTGCTGTCACACAGCAGGCCGGAAAGTGCCTCCCAGACACAGGGGTGAAAACTGGAGAGCACATCTTATCCATCAAACAGGTGATGGGAATGATTTAAACTACAAGTAACTCTAGACCTGTAGTTCAGAGCTATGAAGGCATGATCTACAGATGTTTTATACCCTAAGCAATTACCTAATGAACAAGGAAACCTGCAGAAGGCTTGCTTTTATGATCTGCTCAATCTGAAAACTAGTTTTGTGATGCTGCCCAAATCTGAGCTAACTGCCTACCTGTGATCTCTCTGTTACTGCATCATAAAAAGAAGATGAAGTGGTGTGTGGTTAGCAGAGCTCTGGGTGTTTGGCAGTGGTTACTGCCGCTGAGCTGCAGAGGTTCAAGGCCACTCCAGTGGTGGCAGAGCCCTACTCCTCCATCTTTTCACATGAAGCATCCTGGTCAGACTGTGAACAGCAGGGCCTGAGCAGGAGGGCAGGCAGAAACTTCTCACATATGCTGAGCTGTCTCCACCCAGAAGCTGCCTCAGCGTTCAGCACCATTTCCTTTTCCATCTACTGCAGAGCACTCCTCCCACACCCCAGTGCACAACCCCACAACCATGCCATTAAGCACAGCGCCCTGCCCCTCCACCACCCTATCTCCTGCTCCTTCACCAGCTCTCCTTCCATTCCTGTTATAACTGGGCTCCAAGCGGGCAGTCAAGAGAAGTTTCCCTCCGCCAATTCAGGATTTAAAATGTGCTTCTGCCAAGAGATCATCACAGTGTCCTATCTACTGCAGCTCTTGCATTGTGTGATGCTTTAGGACTCTGTAGTGACACTTTTTACATAAATTATAAGCTCTGCTTTGTAATCTCATGTTACTCCTTAGTCTACCTGGTTCTCACAGGGGAAGACTGGGCCTTTCACAACTGTATCCCAAGGGGCCTACCCCAAGAATTAATGTATGGAGCTACATGGGTACTTTAGAATTCATACAATGAGAAGACCAGTTCTCATTAATAGCTACCACTGCAAAGTAAAAAGCCAAGTGACACCAACCGAATATAAGAAATAACACAAAGGGACACTGATTTCATGTACAATTTCAAAAACTACCTATCTAAATGTGTTGCAATGTAAGTGCGGGATAGAAATTCAGAAACAAAAAAAATGACAGAAAAAAGTAAAATAATTGTAAATTAACATTATTTCCTTTGTATATAAAGAATAAACATTAGTTCAAAGATAACTGACAGTAAATGACCTAAACTTTAGTTAAGAACTTACTATAAAATCATACTAATGGGGTGAAGAGAAGTTGATAGGGAAATAAAATCAAAACTAATCCTCTTTAAGTCCAGAAGACACAGTAAGTTAGAGTCTCTTGTCTAGAGGACAAAGTCCATTTATGTTTCAGGCCAGTGGTAACATACATCTGACATAACAAAATCCAGAAGAAACTACCCAAAGAACTAAAAAAAATCAGTATTTTCTTTCCAAATTTAGGTTCATAGACAAATCTGAGTTTCCTAACTGCAGTATCTTCACTTTCTATCCTCTATTCAATAAAAAAAGAAAGAAGAAAACAACAACAATAAAGAGAGCTAATGTCAGCAGTGTTTTTCAGCGTAGAAACATTTTACCTGCATGAGTTTGGTGTCGTGTCCAGTATAAACAACTATGCCAAAGACCCACTGAGTGTTTCTAAGCTGTGTACCTCTTAATAAGATCTGGTCAGGCCCAAGGGGAACAGGGCTGAAAATAAGAGACAATATTTATATTTAAAGACAGCCTGACAAATAAGAACAAACTTTCCCCTTAAATACAAACCCGTAATAAACCAAATACTTCCTTCAATTACACTGGAGCAATAAAGGTTAGACTTGCCTTGATCTATCAAAAAACAACCCACAGAAGTGTCTATTTAACAAATCATCACCTTAGGAAAAGAAGTTCTTTTCTATAAATGTTAAAGGGAACTGTATCTGTTATAATCCTATTAGAGAATTAAATAGCCATAAAGGACATTGCTAAAATAATAGAAGCTTATTCATTTCAGAAAACAAATATATTTTATGGGTTATGATACGAAAAAAAGAAGTAGATGAATACACCTACCATATCAAATTTTCCAAAGATGACTTAATTTAGATAATTTAGAAATATAAAATGGGGAACACACAGTAGAATGGCTATGTATAGTACATGACAACCAAGAAGTGGCCACACTTGGTTATCACATTTGTTTGAGGTGAATTCTTACGGTGAGGCCCTCCTAGGCCATGCATCTATTGAAAAACATAAAGGACCACAGACAGGTAGCAGGAGGCATGGGAAGAGGCATGCAGGTAAAACACAGGCAGCAGGTAGAAACTGCAGTCCAGCATCACGACTGAAAAGGACTCAGACAATAAAAAAACACCAGGAACCAAGGACAACAGAATATAGACAACACCACACTGAACATTCTGTAGACAGTGTTATGCTCTCTTGGCTCTGCTTTGCCAAAACAAACGGGGCTGGTGGTGTGGCTCGGTGGCAGCCCAGCTGCTGAGCATGCGCGAGGCCCTGGCTCTTACTCCTACCACCAAAAGTGAAATCAAACAAAGTGAAAACAAACGCTGCTCAAAAGAAATCTCGAAAAGGGGGGCACGTGGCTTTTACATGAGGTTCTGTACAGCTTAGACACCTCTCGGCTGACTTTCTGAGGCAGCCAAAAGCATTTGTCCTGCTCAGGAAGAACAGGCCACCTGCAGCAAATCTCACTTGAGGCTTTGCTTATAAAAATACAATTTTTTTTATTAAGGTTAAGGGAAGTTCTAAATGAACTGAAATTGTATTTCAAGAAAAACTCAGTAGCCCACAGCTAAGTAAACATGAAGGAATCACACTGTTTTCAAATATTAGGAAAATAGAAAGCAAACATATTTTCCAAAATGCTAGTAATTTTTATTCACACTAAAGCAGTAGGATAAGAAAGGGAGAGAAGAATCAGTGATACCTTTTCCCATCCAGGTTCAAGGTCCCAGTGAAGTCATAGAGGTGACGATTGGGCCCTTCACATTCTATGGTTCCAGACAATTTCATCAGTACCTCCCTGGTCTGCATGTCAGCGGTGTGGCTCAACCCCTAAAATGTTAAACCAAAAGAGAAACTCAACACACTTGCTGTGTCTAAAGGATACCACTCAGCATTCTGTCCTAGGAACATATGAACCATTTTGGCAGTATAAGTATTGCGTTAACTGATTGCACAACTGGAGCGTATAATTCTAATACAATAATCTGATAAATTAAAGGTCAGTTCCTCAAGATAGACTTAACCACACCTTTTGCTCCAACAAATGGATGAGAAAATGGCAAAAGATTTCAGTGGAGCAGAAAGTAAGGATTCCTCCACTATGCTGGAAGCATCATTTTTAAGTAATAGATAACACACCCAAATCCCTTAAAGGAAGCATCCACTGTCCCTCTAAAAAATAAAGTATGTCCTCACTAGGTTCACACAACCTAGTATTGTAAACTTTGTAAAAAATTTTTAAATGTTTTGTTCTACCTTTTACAAACATCCTTAAAAACAGAATAGCAAAACTAACATCACTGGTTCTTATTTAACCAGAAGTCTATGTCAAATATCTCCAGAAGGAAAGAAAGACATGTGGACAGAATTACTGAATTCAACTTTAAGTCACAAAAAATTATGTGTCAAAATACTTAATATTTTTGTACTTTAAAAACTATCCTTTTTCCTAGAATAAAATACAATGTAAGAATAGTTTTATATAAGGTGTGGAAATGTTACATATAAAATACTGGTATCACTCTCTAGAATAGACTCTCAGTTCCAACAGTGATATATACATTGAGTGGGGCTTGTATCCTCCACTTGTCCTTCGGTGCTGGTGTCCTGTCCAGTGCCCAGCCCAGCACCGTTGTGGATCTCCTTCTCTTTGGCCCACAGACAAGCAGTAAGACACAAACGAAGGCATGACACCCCTGGGATCTGCAGTTCAATGAAGCCCATATTTTTTGGTGTCTTGTCCTTCTGGACAGGTTCCCCTCATCATCACACACACAGTCTTCGATAGATTCCAGACCTAAACTTTGTAAATGAACAATGTTTTCTCTACAAAAGATACTGACTGGTACACTAGGGACCACAGTTGCAACTTAGGTATCTATAACACCATAAGTCATTACGTAGGTGACTTTACCTGACGTATCTTAAGGTTCGTCTCCCCATCTAGATTAGCTGTTTCAACATAACACATTGCCTGAGGTTCACTAAGGAGAGAGAAAAAGAGATGTAGGTTTAGCAGTCAGTTAAGTCTTCCTTTACAAATTCACAGCTCATGAATTCTCTGCTGTGGAAACCTTCCTGCTGATGTGTCCTTCAGAAGATAACTCCTAATAAGCAGCCGCTTTCAAAGCAGTGAGAGATGAGAAGAAACAGGCATGCTTATCTTCAGGGCACAAAAGTAACACAATGCTGTTTGAACTAACAATCTACCTACTGGTCCCCAAAATAATGACTACTTGGCCTAAAACAGAGAGAAGTGACTGGGGAAGAACCAGAAGGTCTGAAACACCTGATGTTCTGAATAAGACCCAGTGCTGGGTTGAGGTGACCATTAAAAGGCTGAGGCTGGGTCCACATCTGACCAAAACTGCTGCCAAGCCAAAACTAGAACAAACATATCTTTCCTTTACTTTTCTTTTACCGTACAGAGTTTGAACCCAGGGCCTCACTATACTACTGAACCACGCACCCAACCCTTTTTGTTTTTTATTTTGAGACAAAGTCTCTCATTAACTTGCCCATAATGGCCTCAAACTTGTGATCCTCCTGCTTCAAACTGCCAAACTGCTGGAGATTAGAAGTGTTGTTATGTAAGGTGTGGAAATGTTGCATATAATATACCATTCCCAGCCAAACACACTGATAGAAGAAAAACTGCAACCAGAAAACTGAAACATTGAGGCATAATCTTGGAAAGCCTTTGTTTCCCTGCATTTATTACTACTTTATTTTTGTTATTTATAACAAAAGAAAACTCTAATCAAAACGCCTGCTTTTAAGTACAGCATATCTGAAAAGAAGAAAAACAATCTTATCAGTGTTACATTAACAGTTCTGTCTTCGGTTTAGGTTAGTCAGTCTGATCTGCGGTAAAGAGAAAGGGCTCTGCGACTGCTGGCTGACTTAAAATGTCTTGGCATTGTCTTCCAGGGCTGTCTGGCTCTGGCAAGCTGTTGAAATTATGTCTCAGTTTTCTTGTGCACTAATAAAGGGTATGAAAGATTGGTGGGGAGACTAAATGGCAGAATGTATTCAGCGAACTGCTCGACACAAACTGTACACTCAAGATGCAAGGAGCATTCTGAAAACATGACGTACCATAGCAAATCCCCACTTTGGTGGATCACAGACAAGACCCATTACTCCAACTGTCAAGTGATTAATATTTCTGTAAGTTTTTATGCTACCAACCAGAATTTAACTCTTGATCCAGGTTTACAGTGCTTTTCCCTTCCATTGGCCTGGGGTCCTATTTTTTGAAATTTTTATCTATAGCAGAAAACCAATGTTAAGGATTTAAACCTAATGAGTGATCAAATCCAATTCAAGAAACTCTGCCTGCAATCACAGAAAAAGCAGACAGTGCAAGCTTCTGTGGTTCTCAGGGGCATATAAGTACAGGAAGTTCTATCTTTATGGCATATAATTTAATCTTGGACTCAAAAACTGAAGTTACTCTTATCTTGATTTTGGTTCTCCTTCTCTACTATATACTATATGCTGTATACTTTTTAAGCATCAGCCCAAGAAGGATAAAGTTGTTGGTGCATCATAGACATCACTGAGTGATGATACTTCCTTGTAAAAAATTAGAGAGTATGGCAATGGTAGTGGGGCAGAAAACAAGGGAAATATGGAAGAATGGACACCAAATGCCATCTTCAGGTCATGTCTACACTGAGAAAATGTGTCTGGTTCTCTGAACAGCAGCTCAAGAGCAGCACTAGCTTGCAGAACAGACTACTGACTGGACCCACCAGCATCGGGAGCCACAGCCTCAGACAGGTAGCGACCAGAATGTGATGGACTATCCTACTCCACTGCCCTTGGAGCAGTCACCTTGTCTGCAAGGAGCACCCCAGGGTGGTCACAACCTAAAGGAGGCAGTACTTTTAGAGTTCAGAAAAAGTCTCAAACAATCAATCACAGAAAGAAAGCAAAGTTGATCACCCCTTATCCAAAATGCTTAGGATTTTCAGACTTTTGGATGGCTCTGGATTTTAAAATATTTGTAGGCTGTATTGGATGAGCATTCCTATCCAAAATTTTGAAATCCAAAGTGCTCCAAAATTATAATTAGTTAAGGACACCTAGCTTGCAACAAGAAAACAGAAAGGTAAGAAGCTAGTCACTCATGGGACAGAACAGAAAGGTGGCCCAAGGTTTCTGCAATTGTCATTTAACATTTTATTATTAACTTGTAATTCAGAAAATGTGCCCAGAAGCACACCTGACCTGGAGGAGAACAGGACCATGTCTGCAGGAAGATACTGCCCATTGAGAACTTTCACGATGTCTCCCACTGCCACCTGGAGAGCAGGAACCAGGACAGAAAGGAAAGGAAAATCACAATGGGATAAGGGTGGTTACATATGTGAGGAAGAAAACTGTCACATAACTAAGACATATACTGTGAAGGCTTCCACATCTATGAGCAACCAACTGAGGATTGAAAATACTTGAAAAAAAAAGTCTGTACTGAACACGTACAGATGTGTAGATATTTTTCTCATCATAATTCCCAAAACAATACAGTCTAACACTATTTATATAGTATTTATAATCATGGCATTATAAAAGTCTTGTGGAGAGGATTTAAAGTCCATGGAGGATATACAGGCACCTTTTCTAAATGCTACACTATTTTATACATGGATTTAAACATCTATGGATTCTGGTGTCTGTGAAATATCGTGAAACAATCCCTGAGGATGCTGAGAGACAATTCTCTACCTTTATGCAGTGACAGTTTCATGAAAAAGAGAGGAGAGAGAGAGAGAGAGAGAGAGAAGTCCAAACAACCACAGATACAAAGATTACATTTTCTTAGCATTCACAGCTGCACATGGTGGGTGTGGGCAGATAACCCTGCAGCTATGAAGCCAGCCAGGGTTCCTGAGTTTGAGTCCCCATTAGTAACAATGGGAAGTTATGGAAACTATGCATGCCTTCTTTTTCTCATCTATATATTGAGGGCAATGGCACATATTTCATAAGAATAAAATAATATTATTTCATAATAAGAATTGAGAAGTTCTGCACACACATTAAAAGGTATTACTACATTTATCCAAGAGGAAGTTATCTAAGAGGCCTTCTGTAAACATATCCCATGAAAGAAAATATTTGTACAGCCTCAAGGAATTGCCAGAAAAAAAGTGAAGGCCAAAGTCAGAGGTCATCTTAAGAAACGTATTCTATGGGCAAGAAAACAACAAGCCAATGAAATAGTAGTTTCCAAACAGCCCCACAGATGTGTCTCCAAGTCCTTTCAATAATGCTGCTTTAGAAAAAAGTAGGAGCTTCACTCCAGCAAGCTCAGGCTCACATCCCAGCTTCATGGACACAAGGAAGCTTTGTGATCTCCACAAGCTGCTTTGCTTCTCAGAGCCTCAGGACTCTCACCATTTCTTTCCAGCACTGAGGATCAAATACAGGGACCCACAGCCACCAGGCCCTCTTCTAGTCCTTTTTATTTTATTCTGAAAAAAGACCTTGCTAAATTTCCTTTGCTGATCTCAGATTTGTGATCATCCTGCCTCAGCTTCCCAAGTAGCTCAGATAAAGCCATGTACTGTCATGCTGACCTCAAGTCTTCACTTCTAAAATGGGAAAGCAATGCTATTGACTCATAATATTTACACTGTGACTATGGATGTATATGTGGCACTTGGCACTGTATGCACTGTGTCTTAGTCATTTTTTTTTATCATTGGGACACAATGCCTGACTCCCACAACTTAAAGGAAGGGGTCTATTCTGGTTCATGGCTGCAGCTGTGGTCAGCTGGCTCTAGATCACAGCAGTGTGGCCGAGAGGCAGAGTGGGAAGAAGCTGCTCACTTCACAACAGGAGAAGCTGGTAGAACCAAAGGGTCACACCCCCAGGCACCCTCTTCCATCAGACCCCATCTAACTGCAAGTCAGCTATGAGCCCCCCACGATCCAGTCACCTTCTGGGAATATCCTGATATAAACCATGACAAAGTGTGGATTTCTAGTGTGAGCAACTGAATGGACACCGCCAGCATGGACATCAAGGACATCAGAATCTTCTGATGCCTTCTGAAGACCAGTCCTAATGAGAACTGCCAAGCACAAACTGAGCACTCAATATCTCAGGCTTCCTATTTTAACTATATTCCTATTTTCTCAGAATCCAAGAATTCCAAGTGACATAATACTACTGTATCGTATAAGGCAGCAGGTGCCCAGGTTCATTTTCTGCCTGGGACTGGGGGTACCTCTCAGCGGTCGACCCGCTCCATAACATGCAGCACGCTGGGCTCCATCCCCAGCACTGCAAAACAAACAAGCAGGCAAACAAAGGAACAGCTAATTTTGCACTAGTCCTACTAGTGCTATGAAATGCTTATCATGAAATTCATGGAATGGCTAAATAACTGGGCTCAACACAGACAGAGGTGTAAAAATTTAAACTGCAGAATAAGTGTACATTTGAAGTTATCACTCAATTCAAAGGCGCAAGTTAGTATATAATTTAAGGCAAAAAGCATATAATTATACTCCATAATAAAGAGAAGTTAAAAAATAAATGTTACAGGACCATTTTAACAATTACCAGTACAAAAGCAAAGAATACTTATGTAAACTGAATGTTCTCAAAGTAAAAATATTTTACATTAATAGTTTAATTATACAGAAATATCAGTAGAAGCAATTAATTTTTTAAAATACAGAAAAATTGGTCTTATCTTCAAACAGATTTTTTTCTCTAATTCAAAGTAGGAAGACAAAGAAAATTATAGCTTTCTCCCATCTTTATATTATAATTTTAAAAAACATTTATACCCAGTAACCAAGTACTAAAAGGTTCCAGGTACAAGAAAAATCACTTGAGATTTTGTTTGAAGATGGCTTTTTGATGTCCTTATGTGAGTCTGAATCCTCTCTGGCTTCAGGGAAACCCTCAAGTCTCCTGCAGTGATGCAGATGAAAAGAACTCTCAAGGTTCGTCAAAGCTGCAGAGCTGCCCAGAGCACCTGCAGGCTCACCTGCTGGTCAGTCACTGGCCAGGGGCTGGGCCCTCGCACCTGCTCCCTGTCTGCCCTGTGTCTTCACCTTCCCACTGAACTCCGCACAGTGACACTCGTGCCTGGCTCTCACCCCCATGTCTTGAATAGCACCTCTTGAGTGAGGCTTTCCTGAGCTAACCGGCATATCCAGACAGATGTCCCTCCCCTATGTCCCCCCGACCCTGTGCAGCTCAGCAGATGCCCTGTGCTAAGCCAACCACTTGTCTCTCCTGCTACAGCTACACCAGCTCTGAGTGTGCCTCTAGGCCACCAGCAGCACCTTTAGCACATCACAAACTCTGGGTCTGGGGCCCTGTGTGTGTGACCAGATGCCCACTGATGCTTGAGGACCACTGCACACCCAGACTCCAGGAGAGCAGACTGCTCTCAGTCCCCACCTGCAGCAGTTTTTGGCACACACTAAGAGATCTGTCAAAACAAGCACACAAAATGCATTTTAACTTGAAACAAAAGTGCATGTGATCAGGTACAATCCATGCTATGCTGCTGCTGTTTGTATCCCAGATGTGCGCTGGAAGAAGAGTAATGAGCTGGGGGAGTTCAGAGGGCAAAAGCTCCTGGACCCCAAACACAGTGACTATCACTCGCTCCATCTCCTGATGTCTCAAGCAATGTCAGGCACTTTGGATCGAAATCATTTCCACGCTAGCCAATTTCAGGGTAATGAGTGGGCAGGAGGAGTCCAGGAGACATGGGGGGCAACATGCCACGCTGTGAGAACCTTTGACTCCCTACAGCACTGAAAACACTTATTCTCTGGTAGTCAAGTACACCCCCCTCTTAACCAACACCACCATCGTTAGTTCCAAATGGGACAAAAGCCAAAGAACACCTGCAGTACAGGACTTCAAGACGGCAAGGTGTTATGAAAAAAATAACAATAGAGAAGGCTTCTTTAAAGGTACAGGGTTCTTCTAAAATAAAGGGAAATAGACAAAACCTAAAGTAAATGAGCAGGTATCTTATCACAGAAACATTTTCAGATATAAAATGTCCTAAGAGGTACTTTTTAAAAGTTGGCTAAATATTTAGCAAGAAAAGTGAATGTGCCCTTCCAAACAACTGTTTTCTCTGGAAATAATTAGTTTGAATGTGGGACTAACGAGAGGCATCCCTAGGAAACACCTCACTGGGTGGTCCAGCTAGAAGAGACCTCCTGAAAAGCTAATTTTATCAGATAAAGAAATACCAAAAGGGCAGAACGGATTTCTTCTAAGTTTTCTGTGCTGCACAAAAGTAACAAAAGCACAACACTATCCTCACATCTGTACGTCTCCTGTCTCCAGGCATACAGAGAAAAATCCTTTTTTGCTGTTGTAATGTTAACAGAACAGCTACAGGGGATGACAGAAAGATAGGCCATGTTTAGATAGAATACCTAGTATAGTAAAAGACATTGTGAAGAATAATGGGGTAAGTGTATTTGAAATGAGTGGAAGTATTTTAAAGAAAATTAACTGACAATATGTCTTTTACTGCCTACATTTTAAACTGAAGCCTTCACCACATTTTTGATTACCCTTCATTGATTAAATATTTATGGTGATTTCTACCAAACAGAATATTATGGTGTGTCCTGATCCACATTATTCATTGAATTTGGCACCTCACAACTTCTGGGTCTTCATCGTGTAGTCCGTATGACCATGAAAGGTAAACATTTGGAATTGATTTATGATGTCAAGGCAGCCTTGATCGCACAACTAAAGATGCTCCCAAAAGAGGCAGTCCAGTACTGCTACAGAAAGTTGCCAGAATGAGGCAAGTGTGTGTGAAACAAGGAGGCGATCACGGATGTCTACGAGGCATTACAATGTCATTATTGTAAGGACATTTTAAAATTTAAACATTTAGCATTGTTTTGATCATACTTTATACTGGTCATGTTCAACTGCCCCTGCCTCAAAAGTTGCAGTACAGCATTTCCTACTCAAGTGCTATGTGTAGTGATAGTTTCTCCACCAAAAACATTAGAAGTCAAAATCTTAAAACTGTAAAAAAAAAAAAAAAAACATAGTAATAATAAAAGCATTGAACACCTGATCTTAGATGAAGAAAATAACAGAAGACCAAGGAAAATGTTTCTCCAATTGGATTCAGAAATTAGAAAATGTTTTGGGATTGAGAAATCTCCAGCAGGAGCAATAAATGCCACAGTCTGAACTGCTCCAGTCGGTACACATTCTCAGGCAGCCAAGAGCAAAGGAGGTACGCCTAGTTCCAGGAAGATTTCACAGAACAAACACACAATGGAGATGACCTCGGTCTTAATGTAAACTCTGTTCTGAGATTAATAGCAGCAACTCATTACAAACCTCCAAAACAATACTTTTCTATTATGATCTTTAAAATTAGTTTTTACCTCTTTCCACATAATGGTATGCCACATACCATTTCTTAACACTGAAACAGAAAAAAAAATGCACTGGTTAATACTGGTGATAATCAAGATAAAAAATTAGTTTTCTAAAAACTCAAAAGATTTCATATAAACTTTCATTCATTAATTTGATAGAAAGGTATAACACTATCAATCCCCCACATGGGGTCTTGATCTATTTACCTCTAACACAAACATTCATACATACACATAAATCTCCATATATATATGTAATAAAAATCTATTTATATTCAGCCCAGGAGTTTAAAAAACCCTGATGTCAGACAATTATAACAATAATAACAACAAAGCAATGCTAATGTAAAAGTCAAAATAAGAAATATGAAAAAGCAGAATGATATCATAAACCAAGGTTAAGAATATTTGAGATTTTTATGTACACAACACTGTCTAGTTATTGAAAAATATGATCTTCCAAAATCTTAAAATACACAAATCCTGTTCAAATATTAATTATCAGGAATAACATTTTATGTATTATTTTACCATTTCTTTAAAATATTTTTCAGGTTATTTTTTTCAATTTATCTCATTATTATTCTAATTGAATGCCTTAAATGCAAGTCTGGCTCAGCTAAAATGGAAAAAATGATTGGCCTTGTCATCTTACCTATTGTTTTCTTTTTATTTACTGCATTGTCTGCCTTGTGTCGTTTCTGTTACAGAAAGAAAAACAATAGTTCTGTCTTACAAAGTTCCAAATGAATAACTGAAATAGTAAACAAAATCAGAAAAATACTAGGAACAAAGAAACTAACTTCCCCCAAACTAATTGACAGGGAAGGGAAGAGAAAGGGATGGAAAAATGAATTAAGATGTGTTTCATACATGTACCAACTCACCCAAAGGAACATAATCATTATATACTATAAACATGTACTTATAAACAAAATAAAAATTGAAAGAAAGAAGAAAACAAAAATCCAACAACACTAATGCTATGAAATTCAGCTTGATGATTCCATAATTTACTACTATTCAGTAACTATAGATGTAATCTACCCTGATTTAGATTATTACATTTGGTTCTGATAATCAGTTCCAACTACGGAACTCTGCATTTCTCATTTATCTGCAAACTAAAAGAATGAGTCAGTATAATAAGCTCTGGAATAAATAGCTGATTTCATTTTCAATTTACAATTAACTTATTTACCTATTCTCAGAAAAGATGTAATATGTATGGGAGATCAAGTGCATGTAAGTGTGTCTGTGGGGGTGTAAGTGTGTTTTTTGGGGGGTGGGGAGAGGAGAGGACACCATTTTAGCCAGTAAACCTGGAGAAAGCCCAGAGTCAGGGGAAGGAGAAAGAGTCTAATAAAATTACCTCAAGCACAGAAAGCACACTGTAACTATCTAGACAGTACTATAACACTTCATTTGCTACCTAAATCAGAGGCTCTGGACTAAGATATAAGAAACAACAATGACAGATATCAGAGGAGGCCTAGAGACTCAAACAACATAGAACAGGAAGAATTCCTTCAGGATCACTGTGTTCATGTACACCACTCTAAGTACACATTCCCTCCCAAAAATTATCGTCATCAGTCTGGAAGCTAGTTAAGCTACAGCCTCATTGCCTGTCTTAAATATGCCACTGAAAGCAACATATACATTCTAAGCTATATTCCATATAATGTTTTTATTATCCACAAGCAAAAACTTACAAAATCTTCTATGATCTCTTTGATGCCTGCAATTTTTAAAATAATGAGCAATGGCACCAGGGTGGTATATCTTCCTGTTGGAGATACATCTGGAATTTGCTGCAACAGACCACAAGAAGGAAGTTGGCACATCAAAATCCTCTCCATGAAAAAGAAAACACCTCATACTGTTTGCTCTTGCACAGTTCTGTCCATTTTTTAAAACACAAATAATTATTTCTAAACTAATTATATACTTGACTTTTTAAAATTATCCAACATTGAGCACATGTTTGAAACAGAAAAATAATTTAAAATAAGACCCTCAAGCACCATTTTCCATGTCCCTTTGAGTCAGTGCAATTATCCTTAAGGAGCTATGAAAAAGCCTCTGTGAATACAAAGATTATGTTTGTTGTGCTATCTGTGACTAGATGAGGAAAACAAACTCTATACAAATATTTAACATTTTTTCAGCTAAAGAATCTGTCAGAAAAATCTCATTTTGCATGTAACCAAGAGTAAGAATTTTAAATAATTTTTAAAAGCATTACCTGTAATAAGGCAATGAAGAGGAAGAAGGCATTAGCAGCTCTTCTAATCTGCTCATACAAGAATCGAGGTAGAAAAGTCAACACGCTGTACTTGGCCGTACTGTAAGGGCAAAGACAAATAATGCTATTAGTTAGAGATGTGAACCTTAAAAAATAAGAGGCAACAAATAATTTCAAAAGCTTTACAATTAGTTTTTAAAACAGAATGTTTCAAAACTCAGGAGGAAATTTCTGTGCTCAGCATCTCTCCCAGTGCTATATGTTGGAGAAGGCCTCACCTGGGCAGAAAGTTTAGTCCCCATGCAGTGTGAGAAGGGCAGTAACATCACCGGGACCTCTATGCTATAAACAATCTTCATGGATACGTACACTGATAATGTTGTTCAGTTTTTGCAATGCTGGAAAGGGATCTCAGGTCTTTGCAATACTAGTCAAGTGTTCTAGCACTCAGCTACATCCCTAGCACTCTTTATATTTTTTGAAACAGGATATTACTAAGTTGCCCAGCCTGGCCTCAAACTTGTGATTCTCCTGCCTCAGCTTTCCAAGTGCTGGGATTCAAGTGTGCACTACTAGGTCTGGCTGCTGCTGCTGATCTATGCTTCAATAGCACCTCAGTAATTCCATTCCCTCCACATATCTTTAATCCAGCCACCTTTGCTTGATTTTTTTCTCCTTAAACGTCCTCCCCTTGTACTGTCCATGTCTCCCCACATGTAAACTGCCCTTCCCATCCTACCTTCCCATATCTTGTCTTCCATTAGGTAACAGCTCTTCTTCCTTCAAGCCCACAGTATGGTAACCAGACCTACATCATATAGTCTCTACTCTGACTTGTATTATATACTTAGCCCTCCATATCTGCAGGTTCTACATCCACAGATTCCAGCAATCATAGATCAAAAATATTTGTGGGAAAAAAAGAAAATTGTGTCTGTACTAAATATGTAGACCCTTTTCATTGTTATTATTCCCTAAATAAAATGTATAACTACCAACAACTATTTGCATAGCATTTATAACACATTAGGTATTGTAACTAATCCAGCAATGATTTAAATTATATAGAAGAATGTATATGGGCTTTGTACAAATGTTATGGTATTTTATGTCAGGGACTTAGCAATCTTGGATTAAGGAATCCACAGGTGGTCCTGGAATTGATCCATCCGAGGCACTGAGAACTATTTCTTTATCCAGAGAACAGTTATAGGAACAGCAAGCATGTTCACTTAAATTCCATATGTTCCTAACATACCGCATATAGTAATCAATGAGCAATAAAACAAACCAAATCACCATCTGAGAGCCTTGGTGGCAAAGTGATCTGCACCACCTGAGGCTGCTCCCAGACTTGCTGTAGTACAATACCTTCTTGACTCCTAGTTTACTTTCACAAGAAAAAACTCAGAGCTTGTTCTTAAGTGAACCATATTCCTGCAGGACTATCTAGGAGGTTCCAAATGTGCAGCAAATTAGAAGAACTGAATTAGAATAGTAAAGAGCTCAAGAGACATCACGTGCCAGAGGCAAGTTACTACTGTTAGCAACCAGTCCTGGAAAGACAAAACAAAACTGGAGCTGAAGACTTAGAAGACAGAACAGCGCAAGGCGATGTGATAGAGCAAAAAAGAGCCCCATGTGCATTTACTGTCACTGCCTCAGAGAAAATCAGCCCTCCAGAAATAGCCTTCCCAAGACACATCGGTCAGAGTTGTTCTTAACAACAAAAGTATTATTAGCCTTCTGTCTGGGTGCTGAAGTAATATGACAAATTACAAGAAAAATACTTTCAAAACAATTCAAGCTTTTAAAAAATTGGATGCTTAAAGAGAAATCACTAAATTAAACAGAAAATTAGCTTACATGAAGCCCCACTTTGTGCTGCCTGATGGCATGCCAGGAGATGTAAGAGCTCAGCAAACAGGAAAAACTACCTGACATTAAGATCTCTAAAGAGTAGAGAGAACACCGTCAGACTTATGTACATGATAGCTGGCACAAAAGTCTTGCCTTCCACTTAGAAGACAAATTCAAATGGGTCATCAGATGTTCCTTTTATGGCAGAACTGGCCACTGAAAGAAAATAACCCAAGAGACCATTGTTATCAGTGAAGGAAACATGAACACTCACACACTAAGATAAGAGTGTAGACAGTATCTTCCAAGAGTTTACCTGTGACATTTAAAAATTTTATCTTGTGTTACAAGATTTCTTCCAGCACACAATGTATTAATCACTATACCAAGGCAAGAAAATCTATATAAAAGGGGGAAATGAAAGAGCTTGCCATACAATATGTGTTTGTCCACCACACCCATAAGACTCCTGCCCTTACAAGTGCTATCTCCTCACCTCCTCATGTTATTTGCAGCAAGGAAGCCCCAGCTGCATTGCCAGGAACTGGCAATCCTTATGGCCTGAAAATTATGGAGAAATTACCTGAGGAAATAGACATTTTTTTGTAGTTCATTAGGTCTCAGCTTAAACATCTATTAGACTTACTGGTGAGGGGAAGAATGATAGGGCCTGTCAAATATTCATCTATCCATCCATCTAACCATCCAACTCTTTAGCCTTACATCCTTCTATGCAAATATGCATCCTTCAACAGATACTTGCTGAGCCTAATTATACACTAAACATAGATGCTCTGAGAAGCAGGCTCTGGGATCCTATGGTGAACTGCACGGACAGACATCATTCCAAGGGAGCATGCAGTATCTTCTGTTTTCATCAATATCTTCTGTGTATTATTTTGACACATCATATATAGTAACAGTCTTTGGAAACAAAAACACTGTTCTTTTTATATGATTATAATTATAGTAGTGGTATTTCTATTTACAAACAGTAATTTTTGATTGCTGAAAGTTAAATAAATCTCAGCAGTGAGCTGCACTTTTGTTCTAAATAGAAACAAAGAAGGTAAAGAAGCAAGAAAGAGCCACATGAGGTGTTGAGGAGCTTCGTGAAGGGAGGCTTCATCAGTTACCCTCCTGTCACTGGGACAAAAATACTTGATACTTACGTTTTAAAGAGTTGAGGTTCATTTGGTTTTACCTGAAGTTGGATAGCTTCAAGGCAAAAATGGCACAGCAGAAAAGCATAAGGGAGGAAAGCTGCTCAATCCATTGCAGCCAGGATGCAGAGGAAGAAGGGAGGATCCAGAGACAAGAACACACCTTCCAGGTCACAGTCTAGTGACCACCCCCCTTCACGCCAGGCTCCACTTCCTCTCATCAGCCTATCAGCAGACCAGTTCACTGGTGAACATAGCATCACTCTGATCCAATCACCTTCCAAAAGCCTCACCTCTGAACATTTTCAAGTTTGGGAGGGCATCAGCTTGCAAGTGCCAAAGCACAGAGGCAAGCAAATCTCACATCCCTCCCATTGCAGGGACAGCAAAGAGGCTGACTGGGGTGAATGGAGGTGGAGAAGTATGTAGAACACTGGAAGCAAAGTGATAATGAGGGCCCTGCAGCTCATGCCCACCAATCGGTCCTTTTCTCTCAAGATCATATCCTTCTGTAAGGGATCAAAGATAGGACTTGATTCAGGAACGATGTCAATCTACAGCTCCTCTCTGACAAACACAGCTGGAACCTATTACGCATGACAAGGTTGCACACACTCCTCTTGGTGCTTCTTAATATCTAGCAAGTACGAGAAACAAGTGAGTAGAAAATGGGACTTCACAGAAATATGGGTCTGAGACCATGTATGTGTTACAATTCACACAACACCACAGAAGTCTGACCTCCAGAATGCATTAAAAACCAAGAACCCACAGCCAAGTCTGATCTGCCAGTGATGAGAAGAACTGAAGTTGACAACTGTGGCTTTCCCTCCAATGACAAATCTAAATTTCTGCAGTGCTAAAAGTTAAGTCCTGCCTAAAGCAAGCCTCTAGGAACCTGAAAACTAAACTCACTTAGTATTCATCTTTAGCAGGTGAACAGCAAATAATCCAAGTGATTGCACAAACACAGCCAAAAACAATAACCTATTCTCTTATGTTACATGCAAAAATATGTCTCTCATGTCTGCTCCAGCAAAAACTGAATAGTTACTGAACAAGTGGGTGGGTCCTTTGAACTTTGCACTCCAGTGTGACTTGGCGAACTGAGCCATGGAAGCCTCACACCCCACCTGGCTCCCTGTAAGACAGTGGCCACTTTTCTCCTCTACAGTCCTCACTGTGTGAGAGTTCTGGGTTACTAGAAATTGTAAAGCATAAGGTAACAATAAATTTCCTAAGAAGGTAGTTGATACTTCACAAACACTTTTGTTTATTTATCTGTTAAGGGTTCACTGTTAAGACTCAGACCACTAAACACCACAGCTCTTCCAGGTAGTCTTCTGTGACATCCACGGATGATGGGTGTCACCTCCATGTCTGGGAATCATCCATAGCAACATGGCAGTGGCCAGCAAAGCCCACGCCTTCCTCATCTGGCACGGGTCCTGAGGTTTTGCCATTCATCCCTCCCAGATTGTGATGTAGCAACCTCATAGCAACCTCTTACTAGTTGGAGAGATGATCACTTTACTAGAGATTTTCACTTCACTTTACTACATTTTTATTTGGTTATAAATAAAACATCAACCCGCTCATTGTAGAACATCAATGCTTCCATTTTCCTACTTCTTAGACTATAGCAGGTAAAGCAAAATTGTTATCTACTGACTGGCCACATAGCCTGTTTCCAGAATGCTGGGCCAGTACTAGTAACACTGTAAGTCTTAGTCCTTTATCACATAGGTCTTTTTAGCCTATTTAATATAAAACACATTCACTGAGAAAAAAATAGGGGTTGGCTGCTAATATTCAACTTTTAAAGCATCTTTGAATGTAAGTTCATCAAGTGTAGGCTGCACCTCTAATCCCTGTTAACTGTCCAAATGCCCTGTTCCTTCTGATTTCTAAATTTTCTTCTCTCATTCAATGCGTTATTCAATAAATAACCTGGGATAGGCAACATTTTATCTCAACACCTCCATGAAAATGTGAGCTGAAAAGATAGGATTCTAATTACTGATCACACTGCCAGGTGCATCTTCAAATGTGGATAATGCCCAGATAACCAGTTCCAAATGTGAGATATCAGGTATTCATAGAAACTACCTTTAAATTGTACACCATTAAAAAGTAGGTTTTACAAGAAAGATGACAACTTTATGATTAAAATTGAATAAAAACAAGTCATCAAATTTACCAGGCTCAAAGGATCATTTTAAGGGAGGATCTTTTACAATATGAAATCTGTTTCTAATAAAAAGAAACAACATATTTTTATTATAATTAATATCTAGCCAATAAGAGATCATATTTCAGGCCTGATTTTCCCCCATTCTCAAAATAAAAGTATCAACCAGATACTGGTTGATACCAGGTATCAACCCTTAATACAACATTCATCTCTAATACAAAAATTTCAAATCAGAAATGCTCCAAAATCTGAATTTTGGTGGGTTCTTGGCAACAGAGTCTTGCTCAGTAGTTCAGGGTGGCCTTGAACTCATGTTGTAGCCCAGGCTCCCACATAACCTGAGTGGAACAGGACTCTGACACTGGTCACCAACCACACCTGCTCATGCCCCATGCATCTGGGCTCCTGATCTAGAGGACCCCAGTGGCTCAGAATGGACCCATCCCAAGCAGCTGGGGACCAGGAACTGCATCACTGAGGAAGATCTGGTTGGACAGGTGCAGCAGTGCACAGGAGTAGAGAGATGAGCAGGAGGGAGATAACCAGCCTGCAGAACAGAAAGCACAAACATTTAATTTAGGGAGAGATAGAAACCAAGATCTGTGAGCCTTTTATGTGGCAAAGAATTATAACAAGAGTTTGTCAAGATGACAGAAATGTGAGACAAGCTCTGGGTTAAATTTCTGATAAGAAAATGCATAAAGCCAGTTTTTAAGGTACAGGAGAGGCCTTTGCACTGGGCTGTTTCCAATCCTTTTTTTTTTTTTTTTTTTTAATTTTGAGACAAAACCTTGTTAAGTTCTTAAGTTGTCCAGGATGAGCTTGAATTTACAATGTTCCTACCTCAGCCTCCCAGAGTGCTGGGGTTACAGGCACAAACTACTGTGCCAAGATTTAAATTTTCATAAAGTCACCATGTTTATGCAGTTGCCTATTAAAAGCTGACATAGACATGTGAGGAACTGAATCTTTGCATGTGAGAGTCTAACAACAGTAAAGGCCCATATAACTTTAGATTCAGAACTGCAAAATGGACATTTATTTGTCACCTCTGCCGATGGGGACAAGAGTGTAACAAAGAGGAAGAGGAAAACATACAGCCATGTTTTCAAACATTAGAAATGTAAACCTCAGAAAAAGAGCTCCTTATGTTGCTAAAATAGTCTTTTCTGCTTGGGGGGAAAAAAGTGTCAACATATCTCGCAGATGCCTTTTGAGTATGGTCTACAGCAGGACAGAAGCACACAAGGGACCACAGGCTCAAGCATGTACAAGTATAAACCTTTGATTTGAGAAGAGGCCCCCAAGGTACCTTGTGCATCCTGGGCAGCTTCCCCAAGTTCAGCCATCCAGGTACTCAGAAGCCACCGAAGCCATGATCCACAGGGGATTAGCAATGGCTCAGTTTGGCTTTATAGTATCCATTTTTGAGGCATGCAAAATGTAAGCACTGTGGGCAGGGAAGAATCCACTCAGATCTGAAAGGAGAGATTTCGTGTTTGACCTCCTGATTTCTAGTCTTGTTTTGGCCAAATCCTTTCTATCCTCCTATTTCTCCCTTTTGGAATGAGAATGCAGAGTTTGCTTTGAACCTCAGAGGAGACTCTGAACTTAGACTTTTAGGTATTGTTGAGACTGTTAAAACTTCAGTAACTCTTGGCCAGGGATTTAGCTCAGTGGTTCCAGCACCTGTCTTGCAAGCACTAAGGTCCGAGTTCTATCCCCAGTACACATACGATACCGGGCATGGAGACCCACAACCACCAGCAATCAGTACCACATACCACAGTGTCAGGCGTGGTGCCTACAATCCCAGCTCTTGGGAGGCAGAGGCAGCAGGATTGCTGTGAGTTTGACGCTGAGCTCAGGGCCAGCCTGAACTATAAAGTGAGACCCTGTCTCAAAAAAAAAAAAAAGGGTGGGGGGAGGCAGGGATTTAGCTCAGCAGTTCCAGCACTTGTCTTGCAAGCGCAAGGACCCGGGTTTGATCCCCAGTAACAACATATAATACTGGGTGTGGAGACTCACACTCAGCAGCAATCAGTACCACATACCACAGTGCTGGGTGTGGTAGCTCACATCTGTAATCCCAGCACTTGGGAGGCAGGAGGATTGCTCTGATATGAGTTTGAGGCTGAGCTCAGGGCCAGCCTGAACTACAAAGAGAGACCCTGTATCAAAAAAAAAAAAAAAAAAAGATATATGTAGAGAGCCGCGCTGGTGCCACACCTAAAAGATGGCGCTGGCTTCCTTTCTCTTTCCTCGTGATGGCGTGCGCTCCCTCTGCCACGTGACTCCTTGCGGGGTACTAGGCTGACTCAAGCATAGTTTGGTTGCTGCGCGGACCAATGGTAGGCCACTACACCTGATCCCCTGATTGGCGGAAGAGATGCATATAAGG